>WAAB01019075.1:278230-293955 GCA_013389865.1 Piaya cayana
CCAAGTGACAGGGGACAGGACAAGAGGGAATGGCCTCAAGCTCCACCAGGGGAGATTTAGGCTCAACATTAGGGAAAAAAATTTCACAGAAAGGGTCGCTGGGCACTTGAACAGGCTGCCCAGGGAGGTGGTTGATTCACCTTCCCTGGAGGTATTTAAGGCACGGGTGGACAAGGTGCTAAGGGGCATGGTTTAGAGTTTGATAGGAATGGCTGGACTCGATGATCCGGTGGGTCTCTTCCAACCTGGTTATTCTATGATTCTATGATTCTAATTCCCACTGTTTTTCTTTCCCCATTATTCATAGAACTCCCTTCACATGCCTGTGTCTCATGTGTCTTGCTGGCTCACACCGAGCACATCACCAGCAAATGGATGGGTGGGAAAAGGGGTAATTTTCCCCTGCACCAGTGGGTATCTGAGGCTGCCGGCCTCAAGGCTGTGCTCTATCATATTTCGTCCTCAGCCTCAGTGGCCAGAGCCATCATTGCACTCGGCTGGGACCCCCCAAGTCCTCCCCTGACACTCAGGGCTGGGATCAGCAATGGGCTGAGACAGCCATGCTGTGAGTGGCTCCAGCACATGGGAGTGAAGTGCTCATGAAGAGGCAGGAGAGAAGCTGGAAGCAAGGGAGAGTAACAAGAGCCAGGACCAATGTGTAAGCCAATCCATCACCAAGCCACAAGGTTGGCAGTTTTGGGTTTTGATGGCTTTTCTCTTTGAGGTGACCCTCTGAGCACAGGAGCTTATTTCTGGTTTTGCGGCAGAAGCTCAGCCACAAAGATACATCTCTGCAACTGTTTCCTCTCCTGTACAGTGGAAAAGTGATGCTTCCATGTCTCTTGGACGGCACTTTGAAATTAACAGATATGAAACTGCCTTATAAATATTTTAATACATAAAACCAAGTTTCCAAAGTACACAGAGCAATTTTGCTGAGATAAACTATCTTGTTTCAGCCATTAGTAATGTAAAATATAAACTGAGAAGCCACCTGTGAGTCCTGGGTCCACTTACTCACACCAATGTACTTGGACAGTACATTTTGCTTCCTACTACATAATGTATTATCCGAGCCAAATCTTAAGTTTATTTTTAAAGATAATACAGAAACAGGGAGTAAATAAGAAAAGATACCTTGGCAAATATAGTCTTGACATAAATGGGCAGGTCTCCATGGGGACTTCCATACCCCCCTACAATACTAAATCCCAGTCCATCAGAGCCTTTCTCCAAAGTAATAATCTTAGGCTGAGGTGCTCTGAAAACACAATAAATATCACTTAGAATAGCAAAGCCTGTCTCTTGGGACTTTATGCAGAAGGAACACTTACAGAGATATTTATCTATCATGAAGATTTTCATACAGTCACAAACCATGACTCTTGTCTTCATGCTGAAATACACTCCTGTGCAGCCCAGAGTTCACATGCTGTTCAGGGTGCTTCAGCTCCTCACTTTGACAATACTTCTTTTTAATAAGAGCTCAACGAGAGCACTTATCTCCAAAGCAGAAGCGAGAGTCCCCTCATCTGCAGCTGCTGCATGTACGCGAAGGAGAGTTTACTTTCTTACAGCCCAAGCTGTCATATTTAGTCTGTGTAAGTGGCAATTGCCACAATTTCCTTACAGTATAATTTTGCTTTATGACTTCAGAGGAATGAGTCCGACAGACACGAAGCAGCCAGGAACACTTGTGTTTATAGTCTCAGCTCTAGTGCAGGCTCATTGGGCTGTTTTCTAACAATCTATATTTGATCTGCATCCCTGTGCCTTGGAAACCCAGAGGCTGACTCCCAAGAGCCCCTCACTCAGTGTATTTGCTTAGAACCTGAACTGCCCTTTCGGGTGGTGTTTACTGCCTACATTGAGCAGAGAAAGATTTTTGTGGAATTTAGACCACTTATTGTACATATCCATCTCAAATTTGAGAAAGTTCTACATATTTAGAAAAAATTATCATGGACAAAAGCCGCTCAGCATCTTCCACTTACATAAGGGCATAACCCACGATGACTAATATCTAGCCACTTCTTTAGGACAAAATGAATGCATATGCCTACCTAATTCTGCTTCGTATTTTCACATTCAAGCTTCCTTACTATTTTGATATGAAAAGAGAATACAGATTTTTTTTTGTGAAGTAAGCAATTCTCCTTTGTGAGCAGCAATAAAAACAATATCTCACATTCCAATTCTAGAGAATGCATTATAAATAGCTTAACTTTTATATTCAAAATCCCCCTGAGGTAGGGCAGTAACTTGCATCTCAGCTTCTTAAAATAAATATAATGAATCAAAGAACAAAAATGAAGAACATTGTAAAGCAAATGAATGAAAATGAAGACCAAATGAATTTCAAAACGACAACCAGAATGTTATGAGCTGCCCTAAAAAGCACACGATGGAGAACGATGCATGGCCATGGGAGAGCTAGATCTGTAACTTCCATCACCATACAGAAGTGCCGTAAGTAGAAAATTTTTTTTCATTAGACTTTTTTTTGAATTGTAAAGCAAAAGAGATTCAAAAGACAAAGAAAGTTGTGGGGCGTTTTGAAATACTTGTGAAACATACCAGGCTTTTTAACATCTCTTGTCTTAGTCCCCCAAACATTATTTCAAATTGCAACAATTGTAACTCCTTTCAGGTAAGGAAGCCAACAAACTAAGGTAGAACTATAGTGTCAGCAAAATGCATTAGAGAAGATTTTTTTTTTTGAAAAATGTCCAGAACTATTGCTTAGAAACACATTTTGTGCTTAATTATTCAAGCAATTTCTGTCACCAGGTGACGATGGACATGAATCCACCAACACCTTGGAGAAGGCCAGCTTTCATTTTGAAGGTGATGGTAAATTAGAGAGAGAAGCAATGGGAGAGACTTCCTTCACCACCCTATGCTCCTCCCTTGCATGGCACATAAGAAATCCACCTCAGTTATGCAGACTAAGTACAAACTTACTCGGAATCTTCAGAAGGATGCTCAGAAGAAGAGTTAAGGTTGCATCCTGCAGACATACTCTCCAGCTGGGTAGCAATGGCACTGATGTTGGTATCAGCCACAACCTAAACAGAAGGGTGCAATAAAATGCTATGTGCGTTCACTTAATACCAAAGACAACTTGGCTAATGATGTAGAAAATAGCTGATATGTTAGGAACATCAGTTGGTGATTTTTTTTTCAAGCAAATTTCAAGTACAAGTCCTACTATCTTAAATGCCATACTAATTCAGTACTTTCGAATAAGAGAGTTAATAGTAGCCATCTTTCTGGGGGTCAGATGCAAACTGTGCTCTGAAGCTTGCTCTTGCCTTTACATGACTATCACTCAGATGCTGATCAGAGGGGAACAGTTTTTCTGGATAATCCAGAGAATGGGGTTACTTTGTAAGGAGAAAGGTACATATCAGAGTCAACACAGAGAGTCCAAGATTAGGTTTGAAAGTAAAGGTCTCCCACACAGAGCACCTTAGCCTTTAACCAAACATAGAGAAGGGAATATTGGGTAAATGCCCTGAAATACTTCAGATCCATTCATTTGCTGAGGAGGGAAGAAATCAAACCTTGGTTTCAACTTTTATGCAATTTCCAATATATCCACAAAAAGGCAACAGAATGGATTCTTAAACTTCCCATTTTGGGGCTCCTGTATTATTCTGAAACCATCATTTATTACCACCAGACAGTTATTAACAGAGTTAATGCAATTCTGACATGTTGTGGGTCAACAAACTTGTTCAGGCTTTTTAAAGCAACCCTTATCAATGCCGTATAGGTGGGTTACAAAGTTGATTATGGCCACATTGAGAGCACAGTTACCTGCATGCTGAGCTCTGGCATTAGCCATTCACTGAGGTCTAGCCTCATAAGGATAAAAGCTTGCAGCTTGCATGCCCAGTGGGATTTATTAAACACAAAGAGTCAATGCCTATTCTAGCATTCTTGAATTTTCAGTGCATGCCAATTTTCTATTCTTTTTTTTTTCTGGAAAAAAAAAAAGATGAAATCACTCCGAAGTGGTTTGGATTTTAAGTATTCACAGCTGAAGGGACATCAGTTTCCAAACAACTACATGCCGTGGTTATCCCCTAACTCCATCTCCTTCTGATGAGATTTTCTTTGCTTGATGTTTACTGTACAGCACAGACGTTTGGCTTAGAGACAGTGAGAAACGTCCAAGTAAGTGTATTTTCAATATTTCCTCTAGCTATCTACGGCCTTATTTTATCAAAATTAACAAGTACTTTTTCCATTCCTTGCTGTGAAAATGGCTTAACGGAAATGTACCTCTTAGAAATAAAAAATCCACTATATAAATCCCCCGTTTTAAATGAATGCTCACAATTTTTCCACAACAGTATTTCCCCTCTTTCTAATCACTTGGAGCCAAGAGGGTGGCAGCATTTTCTAGGAAGGAAGATTAGTTCTCATGCAAATTTTACATCCCAGGATCCAGTTTCTCAGTTGCCCAAAATTAAGGGGTCCGGCAGACAAGATAGCTGCACCTGGCTCAGCCACCAAAGACACCATTAAGTTTTCCTTCCTGTTGTACTAGGAAAAAGCACCAGCCAGTATTTGTCATATTTTGTTGTTAAACAAAATAAGGGCAAAATAAGTCTATATTCAAAAATCTTCAGTTGGCAGTAAGAACGTATCAGAGTTCAACAACCTTGTAAAAAAGCTTCCCCTTATCTCATTACTACACCTGCAGAAAAGAAATTAAATTAAACCAAAGCATCAAAACAGCCGAAAGGGATGATTGTTCCCTTGAGACCCTAATCTCCCATTTGCAAATAGCATTTGCAAACTCCCTTACCATCCTTACCAGGACATACTGATAATAAGCCTTTCCACACCACTGAATGCAATTATCTGACCTTTCAAAGCAGTTTGCCATGAAGTGGTCTAACCTGATAATAAATAGAATTACTTAATGACACATCAGTCATGATCATCACAGTGATAGGATTATCCTATTTAGACTGTTTTAATATTAAAAAGCAATCTGGTGATTGAGAAGTACCTGCAGTTATAGCATGTAAAGTAACCATAACACCATGCTTACAGCAGGGCTTCAACACTGTTCCCTGCCAGTATTAAAATATAACATCCTGCCTTCACATAACAGACTTTTAAATAGAGGAAAATAGAATCTATTCTATCAGAATAAACCTGTACCATCTGTAAAAAGCATTAAGCCCATTTTAAGCTAGACAGCAAAAATGTGGAAAAACGGCCAACTGACAAACCCAAAGACACATCTAGAAGAACCTCTTTGTTCATGTGAGCAACCAAGTGACAGCATGCTTCATCAGGAATATTTTTAAATACATGATGAGGTGGAATATGCTGTATTACAGCTTTCAAGATTAGCAATTTTGGGTTCTGCTGCAAGCTTTCATTTTCTATTCAGGGAATACTATTGACATGAAAAGTGAAATTACTCAACGTTAGTAACAATACGATGACTATAATTTAACAGAAAATCCTCAGCTGGTGTGTATCTGTGTCTGCTATGGAACTGGCTCATGACTTACCAGGGTCAGCAGTTCACAGACAGACAAAACAAAGAATAAGCAAGTTTAAAACTATGCTTATTATAATTTCATTTCCTTCCTCCCTCATTTTTTATAGTCACATTTCTGTTGAAATGCAAGCAAGAAGCTTGTAAAAATCTCTCAAGATGTGTTCCCATCCAATATGCTGTGATGATAAAGAAAATTAGAGTAGATTTTAGTGTTACATCTTAAGCTTGTTTTCGAATTGTTACCATTCTGCAAATGGTATTTAGAATTCTCTCTGGCAAGTACTCTTCCCATTTCTTTGTGTAAACATAAAAATAAACTAAAGATGAATATATTGGCAAGCAGCAATTAAAAGCAAAGTAGTAGAAGGTGTCATCTTTTATCTAGCATATAAATGTGGTGGTGATAACACTCTCTTCTCTCAAGTGTTTTTATCCATTACCTGTAGAATAACCAGTTCTAGGTAGCACTGTATTAATGATGATGCTATTATTTCTATTAAATTATGCTAGCATTTCTGTCTTCCCCCCATTTCAAAAACAAGGAAATTAACACTGTGGGCAGTTTGGTCACAGTCTAGTTACATGCATGCACACCTACACAAACACACACGTACTTTCTTGTGCCTCGTTAATGTAAAATTAAAGATTAAAAAATTGGAAGCTTGTTGATTTATCATGTGTAGCAACAAGTTATTTTGTTCTCTTTGTTACGCTTTTATATAATCACACTCACAGCCTGTATGAGTGGCAATAAAGAATTTTTTAATGAAAATTATTTCTTGCTTTCATTCCATGTAATTCCCATCAGCGAGCACCCTGCAATTCTGTGATGCCTTGTGCCAGTGATGCCTGTTTTTTTTTTCCTGAATGCCATTTATCTACCCACACGCAGCTGCATGTTCATTTTATCACCATACCTGCAGGATAATGCTCCCATAAGCATTCTTTAGTAGATTAACCGCATCTGCATGAGACAGCCCATCCAAAGGTTGCCCATTAATACTGACAATCCGATCTCCAACCTAAAAGTACAACAGTAATGGAAAATTACTAGCATTAGGGAAAATTAAAATTAAGAATGCTTAAAATTCCTTGTGAACTTGGCACTGTACAGTCATGCTTCTCTTTTGCAGGATCCCTTTTGTGAGAATTCTGCATTGCTACTGATCATTTACCGTTCTTCAGAGCAAGTACAATACAGACTTTTTAAAAATAACAATGTGATCAGAGAAACAAAGATGGGTTGTGTTTTACTCTTCCCATTTGCAAGCACTAAGTGAGATTTCCACTGTTCTCCTTCCATCCAGAAAGGATTTATTTGTTTCCGGATGTGCAGACAAGTTCATATTCTTAGAGACAATGTATGCACGTACTGAATGCAGTATAGGAAAGCAGACATTTCCGATATTAATCTAATTAACCTAGATGATTTTGTCTTCTTACACAAAAAAATTGTCTTCACTCTGGCACTTGGTGCTATTTTGCAACTCTCTTAGAGACCTGGTATGAACATACCAGTGAGTACTAACGAATCTCATGGGCCAAAACAATGCTATGTATCTGCATAATAAGTTCTTTTCAGTACTAATGATTCCTTGAAACTCTCTCTAAAACTGGACTTATTCACCATAGTCACTCCTGGAAACCCACATGTCCTCTGGGTCTAATACAAGTATTTTATTTTTGGCACGTCTTTATAAGGGCCTCAAGATCAAACAACTAACTTCTGATCTAGTTTCTACCAGATCTAAATGAGCTCTAAATGATGCTCAGTCTGCACTCCTCAAAACACCTGCTGTTTCCAGATAGCCTACTGCTGCCTTCCCTGGGTCTGGACGAACATATACATTCAAAGACCACTGCAAATGTATTTATGTTCTTTCTTTTGATATCACATTTCTATATCAGCAACCATTACTGTTATCCCAAGATAAAATACCATCAAAAAGAGAAGAGAAGGGGCAAAAGAGATTTTTTTATTGTGAGGGTGGTGAGGCACTGGCACAGGTTGCCCGGAGAAATCATGGATGCCCAGTCCCTGGAGGTGTTCAAGACCAGGTTGGACAAGGTTTTGAGCAACCTGACCTAGTGGAAGGTGTGCCTACCCATGGCAGGGGAGTTGGAACTGGATGATCTTGAATGTCCCTTCCAATAAAAACCATTCTATGATTCTAAGTTTGGGGTGGGGTTTTTTTTTTTGTTGTGTGTATGTTTATTTGTGGTTTAAGAGAGAGAAAAACCTATGAGACATTATCAAAGCATATAGAGAAGTGTTTGAGGCTCCTTCTCTGTGGGAAACATGGCAGATAAAATATGAAGTGTTGAGATGACCCCTCTACTCACTCTCAGTCTTTGGGTACGTGCAGCAACACCACTGGCTTGAATCATAGCAATGAAGATGGGAATATCTCCTAATGGACTTCCCTTCCCTCCTGCTATACTGATACCGAGTGCATCATTTGGTCCCTAAAACAAAACAAAATTTGCAATTGGATCAACTCGTAGAGGTCAATGTTCAAGCTAGAGCAATAACTGACTCATTTGATTTATGGAACAGGGAGAAAATAGATAGATTTGACAGACATGTGCACCCTCACACATGCACATGTCCAACAACCTACTGCAAACATAAATAATGCGATTTTTCTTCCAAGAAATATCAGAGAAATTAATAACTTCAGTTAAAGGTGTCAGCTTTTTGAATTGATAGAAAATAACTCACTGACCCTTGTTATCTCCACAGTCCTTGGGCCCATATCTGCTCCTGCTAATAAAGAAACAAACAATTAGCTTCTGTAATTAAGAGATAATATAATTAAGAGATAACACTGTCAGGTGACAATGGTCCCTTGCTGCCTAGTCAGAGTTATCACCAATCCAAAGCAGAGCCTTCTTCCTCTGCCAAAGCAGGCAGTGCTGCTCATGTGAGGAGGACGGGATTTCTGTCTACCCAGAGATGAATACAGATATAATCACTCAGGCTGATGGATGCCACTGTGATGCCCATTGTAGTGCACTGCAATCTATTGAATAGCAGCACTCTGCTGGCCTGAAGAAAAGCCCTATTGTGCATTTCACTCAATTAAAGATTGGCTTATTATTCATAAATCACAGTGTCCCTACCACAAAGTGGCAGGGCACATGGCTTGTCTGAGACAGTTGAGATTCCATTGATTTCCTCTTCTAATTTCTGCTGCACTAGGAAATAATAGACAGCTAGGAAGTCTGGCTGGCATATATTGAGCCATAGGACGTTTGAAAGTACTCAAAAGATTAAAAAAGAAAAACAAAAACCAACCAACCAACCAAAACCCCCAAATAATAAAAAGGACACTTCTAATCAGTCATTCAAATTGAGACTAAGCAGCCTAACAAGCTGATGGTGTAGTCAATTTTTGGGCTCTGCTATATCAACACTGAACTCTATCAGTTTTAATGAAACCATTTTAAGAATCTTTCAGAAGGCAGGCAGAGTTACTCTCTTTAAAAAGTTTATAATTCTTAACAACACAGTATTTCTCACTGCCATGCACGTGTGCTGGTGCAGATATCTGCTACAAGCACCTAGGGCAGGACTGCCTGGGCGCAGCAAGGTCTGTGGCAGCGGGAAGCCCAGCCTTGGGGATGCCAAATCAGGGTGTGCAGACATGCACTCTCAGTGCTGCAGGGCCCTTCAAGCTGGCACAAAGAAGGCTGCCCCAAAACCCACACGCCTCCTCCAGTACATGCAAACTACCAGAAGAAGCGTCTTCAATTTCTGCCCATGGTCACATGTTAGCAAAGGTTGCCAACTTCTGATACAAACGTACAGGCTCTCACAAACTACTGCAGGTTGTAGATTTAGCACTTGCTAAACCTGCAAATTGAAAACTGGGTATTGTGACTTTTTCATTACAAAACACCCTTTTACACGCTCAAGAGTGGTGGCAACTTTATTCCTTGAGAAAACTTTCTAATGCAAGAACCTTGTCTGTGCTAAGACTCTGCCAAGGGTGTTGGGGAATAGCAAGGCACAGGAACTCTGCATTTAAAACAGACAAGCCATTACTCTACTAGTAGACATAAAAATAATGTCATCTGCTGGAAAGTGTTTGAGTCTTAAAATATCCACGGTACAACTTCTGGAAGGCTGAGTCAGAAAACCAAATTCAGTTTTGCTTTTAAATCAGCACAGATATAATGTAAATAACACATAACTATTCTGACAGTCACCCAGATTATACCTGAGTTTCTCTGAGACGCATCTGATGATCTTTTTGTGCTGACAAAATTCTGTAAGGTAGAGAGCATTGGAGCAAGTGTAGGGTGGAAGTGGCTGTGGGCACTCTGTTGGCTTGCCTGAAATTAAAACAAATCAAAAGTTGTGCGTCAAACCCAAATGTTAACTTTAAACCAGTTTCTGCAACATATGGGTGCAGCTGTGCTCTGTGCCAACCGGACTGGAAATTCCACAGTGGCCACACAATTGCAAACCCCTCCAACTTCTTTTCCAAAGCGAGAACCTACCAAAACTTGTCCCTAAGTTGTAGACACACCTAGTACTACACAACTGCATGTTGTGTGTACACCTAATATATATGTTGTTCAGGTCTCCTGCAAAGGTGATAAGGAAGCAGGATTAACCTCCTCTTCTGCTTATTCTCCATATCTCTCCAAACCTGAGGAGAAGGGGAGATGATGGTTTCTACTAAAGCCTGTGGGAATCTTCCCCACAATGCACCGTGCAGACACCTCATTGTACAATGTGCATGCATGACGCACTAAGGAAGATACATAACACACTCCCCACAAGGAGGGGATAACATTTACACACAACTCGTTAGCAGCAGTAACCTACAGGTTTTGTTATTTTAGCTTACTACACCATACAGTTATAAGGTCCTGTAAGTAACCCTGATCCTTTCATTTGACCAAGAACCTACTCTTGTTTCCAGAGTAACGTGCCTGATGACAAAAGGGAAAGCCTTTGAAGATAGCAGCTCATGTGTGTCACCAATTCTTGGCCATCCAGTTCCAGCCCTCCTTTCCCCTATCTCCATGTCTGGTTTTATCTTCAGACTCCGCCCCTTGATGATACATCATCTTCAATATAGGAAGCACATCTGAACAACAGGTTTCACCAAGGACTACTTTGCTACAATTAAGCTGCTTTATACAAATCAAAGATCTGGTCTATGCTTCTCTACCCACAGCAGAGCTTTCTCCCTTTAAATGCATTAGGTGGTGAATCAAAAGCTCTGGCAGCATTTATCCTAACTGACCAGTGTGCAGCTGTCAGTGATAAACAACAGGCAGAGTACAATTTCCACCTCTAGCTGCCAATTCATGGGTCAGTTAATATAATTTGCAATGCACATGAAAGAAATCACTGTCCGCAAGGCTTATGTTTCTACTGTTAAAGGTATGCAATGGACCAAGGAGAAAAGCCAAGAGAGGACAAAAGTTGTGGATACTCTTGGCCAGCAGCTTCTAAAACACTGCTTGCAGTTGTGCAAATCATTCAAGTTGATTTGCTGTATTATCTGCCAAGATTTTTATAACTCTTGGAATGGCTTTGCTGAGAAACATATTTCAGTTTTCAAAATGCCAAGTCACTTAGGAGCAGTGGGACGAAGGCTCTCAAGTGACTCTGCACTAGGAACAGCAATGAAGATTTCTTGAATTAAAAGAAATATAGAAACTACCAGCTTCCTGCAAAAGCCTCTTATGCCACAAAGAAAGGGGGATGATGTTGTTTGATCTGATGTTGTTTTCTACAGACTCATGTTAGACACCGTGGCATTTTGCTTCCCTTTCAGCTATGTTTTGCATAGTAAAACTAGGGACAATAATTTTTAACCACCACTTTTTGATTACGTTGTTCTTGCTTAGGCTGACTGTTGACACAATGAGTGGGGAAAGAAAAAGTAATACTTAACACCACTATCTTTAATGCAATCACTACTGTTTACCTCTGTTTTTTCATTTTTCCTTGCCTGCCATATGCAGTACAGATGTTTCTCCAATGACATGTAGTAATTTCTGAAGCTGGGCTTAACCAAGCTCTTCCCACATGGCTATGGACTCTTCAGCCCTTCCTGACAGCTCGCCCACAAAGACAGCAGGTTGGATCACTGCTGGCCTTCAGAAAGCTAAGAAAACACACCCCACAACTATGATTTTGGCACCTTTTTTGTGAGCACCTTTTTGTTCATGCATGACATCAAAGACAAGCTTCCCCTCTTGCTGACCTTAAAAGCATTCCTGCTTTAACTTACATCCCCCCTAAGCCTCCTGCAGCTCCTACTCTTCATTTCCAAACCCAAGCCCCTTTTTTAGCAGCTGTGTCAGCTAAGCTGGATTCCACCACTGTGGAGCATTTTCAGCCTTCTTTGCACATCAGCGTGAGAGGGAGGTGCACAGGTAACATAGGAAACATCCCCCGGGTCCCTGGAAGCTGCCCCCAGGAAGAGAGGGAGCAAAATCCTCCATAGCAATAACACTGCTGTTAACCACAGCACTTCTCTTTTGGGGACACTGGTAACTGAAATATCATGGCAAAACAGTCAATCTTAGGAAGGAAAATCCATTTTAGAAAGTTTTCTAAGTCACCTTTGCCATATTTTCTCCCTTGTAGTATTCAGACTGTAACACCAACGGTCTCAGTGTCTTGAGCTATTTGCAGGGCACAGGGAGAGGGGAAAAGCCCTGCATGGATTGAAAAATGAATCGTTGTCCTCGCTTCAGGTAAAAAACAAGTGAAGCAGGAAATTGCTGTGTTTTCTTTGAGAGCAAAGCAGATCTCATACAGTTCAGTTTCATTAACTCATTTTGATGGACAAGACAGCTACAAAAAATACATTCAGTATTTTTTGTAGGTCTAAAAAAATTTCTTGCCATCAACATTTGAGAAAGATATTAGACATTTTTGGTGTGTCTCAGGAAGACACTCCTTAAAAAAAAAACCATTAACTAGTTCTTCTGCTTAATCAGCATTTCAGCATGACATTTACATTGCAGTTCAGAACAGAAAGTTATTGCCATAAATTATTTTGTTCCACACTCTCAAGCACTAAGTGACTATGGAAGAACTAAGCCTCAAGTGCACACCAGTGCACCATCCTCGTACCTTGCCCTTCACAGTTCTCTTTTACAAATATGCATCTGTCACTAACCTGACTGTTTTGGGATGTTTTCCGTGATGATAGCCATGATCCAGCTCGCAATCTCCCAAGCTCAAGATGTACCAGGCCTTGTGCACACTTGGAAAAAAAAAACCCCAACGCATAACATTTAAATAGACATATAATATTTCATGTTCTCCTAAAGAAAATTATGTTTATATTCAGTACCACAACTCCACAAATAAAACCACAAGGAATGCTCAAAACATCAACATTTGTATTTAGATAATACAAAAAGTTCCTGTCCCTGCATTTAGTTTTACCCTGGTTGCTGAAGTCACTATGAATCTTCCTACTGGCAGACTGTGTATGGCAAATGACTCAGTTAAAATAAACAAAAAGCCCCCAACTCTTTAACAGACATTTGCCAAAAACAATACTCATGAAGACACTTCAAAGGAAAAATGCTGCAGAATAGGGTGAAGTTAACACATATGGATTCAACTTAATAATATACCCTCATATTGTTGATTTTCAGTTCTTAAATAGGTAAACTTTTGGCCAGGTATCAACCCAAATGGAAAATGCAAGGAAATAATTAGCCTTCCTTTTCAAGAATGAAAGAAATCACACACAGAAAGACTAGTGGTGATAGCAGGGGAAAAGCCCTAGTCTCCAGATACAGTTTTGAATAGAAATGGGTCCACAGCATCACACCCATCCATCCATTCAGCTTTGATATAGTCTGTCAGGGCCAGGAGCTGTACAGAGGAGCTAACATCAAGTACCTACAGCCAAGCCATCCCCCACTCTCTCCTCAGACTCAAGCAGCAATGAGTTTTTCAATGGAAAAAAGCAACTTGTGCCACACTGTACAACTTTAGAGTATTTTAGTCAGTCCTGTAAGATGGAAAACAGTGCAGAACTGGATTTAAGCTCTCATTTTATAGCTGCAGGTTAGTACAGTAAAGCCAAAGGCATTTTATTGCAGTTCTGACTTGCACAACTCTTAGGCTTCAAAATACTTTTCTAACATATGAAATGCACAGTTGCATTTTCAAATAAATGTCTAAATACTGCATGTGTCTTTGTTTTCCCACTTCATATAATCTCACTTCTAAATACATACAAAGCAGTTATTTTAAATGCATCTCCCAAAGTTATTTCAGATTAAATTCCTGCCTTAGTAATCAGTTCAAGTTGTCCTCCATTTGTGTAAACAGCACATCAATATAATTACCTTGCATAGTGTCAGTAACTGCAATTCAATATCTTAAAATGTATTATGTACTCACCTTAAGTATAGTGGCAACAGTCTCTTGTGAGGCATTTCTCATATCCTCTCCATTTACAGACAAAATTTGATCCCCTTGAATTAATCTTCCATCTAGGTCTGCAGCTCCTCCTTTAACAATGTCAGAGATAAACACTCCACTTCCATTTCTAACAATGCAAGAAGCATATGGCTAATTACAAAATTCAATATTCTTTGGAAGACCAATTTAGATTACTTGCATTTAACAGACATTAGAAGAAACCTGTGAGCAGAGGAAGAACTAGTTTTACACCTCATTCAACTGTCTGAGCGCAAAAAATCTAGGAGTTTTGAAACCAAGCCATGTTCTGTTATATTTAATGCTGTCTTCTCCCTGAACCATTAGTACTGACTGTATGATCCATGAAGATTCATGAAAAATACCACTTGTATGGAGAAAAAGCCAAGGATCAGTCTATAATGGAGTTAAACTGTGTCCTGATGTGCCTGATATGAATTATGCAGCCTCTGATTTCTTTTTCTGTATCCCCCCTAAAGGTTCAGTTCAGCTTCTTTTCTAAAAGCCTGGAGGCTCCCAACAGAAGAGTAGGGAGAGGTCTGCAGAAAAGACTTTTATAGCTTGTACGTGAGTTATGCAGGAGAAAATCCTGCTTCATGGCTGTCCGCCTGCAGTGAAGCTTGCAAGACCAGCAGGCCATGCAGGCAAGGGTAATGTATTTACTTTACAGCTCCAGCCTCCTCACAGGGGACTCACTTCCCACAGGCTGCAGGACCCCTTTGTGGCCTCAGCTCTCAGGGCTTGCTATGGTGTGAAGCTGATGTGAGCGGCAATGCCAAGATTTGGTGTTTGGTATCACCCTGAAGGACATATAATTCACAACCTTAATTATACCTAAGTATCATTTAACTGACTTTGGAAACTGGGCTACTTCTAAGGTGTAAACCCCCCACAAGCGAAGCACTTAACAACAGTGCAGAAAGTTTTGCACAGAAGCAAACGCAGGAGGGTTGGAGACTGCAATTACCATCTGTATGGTAATTTACATAAGCTAAATTAATTACCCAACCTGCAATCTGCTCACAACACCTGGGTTAAACATTGCTGCTCTTGTAAAAAACTGCTGCATAAACTTTACTGACCATACACAGTTGGGATAATGACATGATGATGATTTGTAATGGAGAAAATAAATTTTTTTTCGGCAATACAGAAGAGCAAACATATGACTCTTAGGCACCAACACTGAACAAGTGCTCACCAGTGTCATGCCGTAAATCTCTTCTACCAATGAAAGATTAAATCTATCAGTGCCTGGGTTCGCATGATCTAATAGCAATGGTTTAGAAATACAGCAGTAAAAAGTCATATTTTATTAAGCAGCTGTTGCCTACCACCATGTCTCAGATTCTGCTCTACACTCACTGAACTGCTGTCTGTAGTGTTGTGCAGTCACTTTGTTATCATTCAGGATTTGGGTCTACCTCAAACTGTTATCTTTCATTGACTCTGGTCCCTTTGAACCCAGTTAGAAGTTAGACCTAACTCACAAATACATTTTCAGAAGCATATCCTGGTATTTGTAAATAGAAAGGTTTCTTTCCCCATTTCACAGAATCACAGAATCACCGGGTTGGAAGAGACCCACCAGATCATAAAGTCCAACCACTCCCACAAAACACTAAACCATGTCCCTCAGGACCCCGTCCACCCGTAACTTAAACACCTCCAGGGAAGGCGAATCAACCACCTCCCTGGGCAGCATATTCCAGTGCCTAATGACCCTTTCCGTAAAAAACTTCTTCCTAATCTCTAACC
>WAAB01019075.1:294869-331961 GCA_013389865.1 Piaya cayana
TCCCCAGTCTTCCAGGACTGCTGGAAGATGATGGAAAGGGGTTTGGCCAGTACATCCGCCAGCTCTCTCAATACCCTGGGGTGAATCCCGTCTGGGCCCATAGACTTGTGGGTGTCCAGTTGAGCAAGCAAGGCTCTGACCTCCTCCTAATTTCAAAACCAGAAAAGCCATGGCTAGGACTTCTAAGCCTGTAGCTGAGCCACAGCTACGATGAAGCCACCAGAACAGCAAGATCCCAGTTCTCCATGTGCTCACTTGGCCCCACTCCCTTAAAGCAGGACACCCACTCCGCACCATAAGCCGGGAGCTCTCTGGGGAAGCTGCAGCCTTTCCTAGACAGGTGTGTTGTTGGTCTGATGAAGAAGCGAGGACCACAACCCCATGGTATCCTTGAAAATATTTAGATCCAAAATTTTGTTTCTTGCAGTTTTTCCTTCATTTCATATTCCACTTAATGGCTACAGCTGCTCATATGGCAAAATGTTTTTCATTTGAAGTGCAGTCCAGTCAGAGCGACACTCTTACCGTTTTCCAGCTATGCTGAGCCCTAGTCCTCGGCCTGTTTTCTTTTGTATATCGACATAGAAAACCTCCAAGTTTTCTTCATCTTTGTAATGTGCTTCATCTCTATAAACAACCAACTGCACCTTCTGGGGCGTCTGTCTCAGCGCAGTGATTGCTTCTTCATGGCTGGCATTCCGCAGATCAATCCCGTTCACCTGAAATAATCAGTGTTTTTTTTCCAAATGACATGTACAAATGATCTTTTCATCACATCCTACCCCTGTGTGACAGGACAGATTTGTCAAATTGACATGTCTTGGCTCTGTAATTTAGCACTCCCATTTCCAGAGAGCTGAGCTCCTGCATCTCCTACCGAGTGCAAGTTCGGTGCTTTGTTCCTCTGCCTGGGGTAAATCACAAAAATAAAAACATTTCAGCTTGTAAGTTTTGTGGGTGTTCTTCCTTCATTTTTTTTTTAAAACTGGAACATCAAACAATGCCTCTTTCTTACAACTAGGCAAAACAGGCCATTCTCCTTTGAGCTTCCTATCTCTCTTACTGCTCAGATTCCTTCTCCCTGGCTTTGCAACACCACCAAGCCCAAGACAGAAGGAATAAGAAACATTAGGAAATGGCAACGACAAAGCCTAAGCAGGATATATGAAATGGTTATTTTGCTTTGTTCCAATAGATGGCACACAAGACCACTCCTAGAGCACTCAATTACATTTCTTGCAGGATAACCTGAAAACGTTTCAGCATTGTAGTAATATCAGATAGATTAAGACGTTCTAATTGAATGCTGAAGTATTAAAAAACCCCAAACCTATTGCAAGTTGAAACCTTATGTCCTAACTTTGCCAGGCCTGATCCACAGATGTCCTTCAAGGTGTTTGCCAACATTCTATTGACAAAATCATTATCATCATCAATACCAGAAAATATCAATGCTTAAATATTTTAAAGTGACTTTAGGAAGTACCATGAGCTGTAACTGAATAACAATACAATGTTATACAAATAACATAACATAGTAAGTTTTAAGACAATGAGGATATTTCTCAGTATTTCTATATGCAAAGTTGTAATCATACATAATTTTGCATTAAGACAATTAAGCCTAATC
The DNA here is from genome assembly GCA_013389865.1 of Piaya cayana. Classification (NCBI taxonomy): domain Eukaryota; kingdom Metazoa; phylum Chordata; class Aves; order Cuculiformes; family Coccyzidae; genus Piaya; species Piaya cayana. The sequence continues at coordinate 296,500 of WAAB01019075.1, forward strand.
TATAATAATTATATCCTTTTGTTCTAATTCTGCACACATTTATTTATATACTGCATTGGTATTCTTTTCTCGACACGGGCATCTGTGTGTGCTCTATCATACCAATCTGAAACTAATTCAGAGCCATCTTTTTTATTCATTAGTACTGCTTTTAAAAGCTGAAATAATAACAATATTACAGCACACAAACATTAGCACTTTCCTGTTTGGCCAGAGAAGAATTAATTAACCTTCCCCATTTTTATCCCCTAATTATTGTGCTCTATTAATACACAGTTATTTATAAAACAAAACCAACATTCAGCCTTAACACTAAAAAAAATATTTTCAGTGCAAAAGCTGTAAAGACAACTCCCCAAGTACCCCTCACTATTTTTTCTAACCCTACACACCAAAGCCTTAATGGCCATGCTGGGAATTTGTCCTGATCTGACAGCAAGCGGCTGCAAGCAGCTGCGCTGCCTGACGCAAGTTTCATTTGCAGAGCAGCACTTCTCTCTTAACCCTTTCCCTCCTCGATTTTCATGCTTGTCTGTGGGAAAAACACTGCAGTTATTCACAGAAATAATTCTGTGTGATCACCCTTTGCATGAACGGTGGCTGGAAGGAGCCAGTGCTCCCCCAGTCACACTGCAGGCAGGCATGGGGAGTTCTCCAGCAGGGATGTTCACAGCTAGGTTGCTGCTTCCTACAGCCTCTCGCCCCATGTTTGCCCAGCTCAGCACTTCATCTGCAGGCAAGAACAGAGATTCTGGAGTGGTGGTGGTAGCGCAGGCCTCCAAATGAAAGATTAAACAGAAGAATAATACTGAGCTATTGGACATGACAGGTGAACTATGTAATTCGAGAACTGCCTTGCTCAATTAAATTTAATATATTCTCGATTTGTACCTTCAGTTTATATGAATATATAAGGAAATACGAATTTGTCAGGATGTTCTTACAAGACAGAGAAGCAGCTTCAAGTACAGATCCTACTAGATGTTCTCTTTTTCATCTAGAAGAACTATACACTGCATCAAATAGAAGTATAAACAACAAAGATATAAGCAAGTACATGCACAGACAAACTCGTTTACCTCCAGAATCTGATCACCGGCCCAAAGCCTGCCATCTCGTGCCGCTGCTCCTTCTTCATAAACTTCATGGATCACTATGGCATCCTGCAGGAAGAAGGGGCAGCATGAATCCTCCCTTCCAAACACTGCGCAAACTGGTAGCCACAAGCCACCCCACACTCCCCACTGCTTTGCAGGAAAAAGGCACAGCACTCCATGTCAGTAATAAGCAAGATTGTAACACATATTTTTTTTAATATTGGGATAAAAATATTACTCCTGTAATCAAAATAGAGATAGCTAGTAAAAACGTTAAAAAGGATTTTGTTCACCATTTCAAGGTAGTCTTGTCTAAAGCTTCTTGGGCTTCCATCATTTTTATAAGTTGGCATGAGCAGTATGTGAACTCGGTGTGAACTGTTGTATTAATATCGTCTACTTTTTATTATATTATTTAAAACCAAATTCTTTGGAGCTATGACTATTTCTAGGGACTTGGCATAGATCACAGCTTTAAGCAAGAACCAAATGCCTTGTGGTAAATAGTGCTGGTTAAATCTGTAAGAAATGAAATCCAGAAGAAATGAACAATGGCAAATGTTAGTTTATTACTGAGGTTGGAAAATGTAGGCTGTGGCAGATGTGGCTTCAGGGAAGGTTTCAGTGATTTAATCTTATTGCCAGCAATAGATGTCCCTGAAGAAAAAGAATTACAAAGAACATACTGTTCTCTTACTGGTGCTTTCCCTTTGCATTGTTCTGGTCTGTTCTTTTTTTTTTTTTTTTTTNTTTTTTCCCCTGAAACAAATAGGTGAACATCCTGCCGCCGTGCTTCAGCTGCGGTCCAGACAGTTAGCAGGACAAGCTGCTCCACTGTGCCAAATGTGCTCCTCTCTCCCATGACCTCAGCAAACACCCAGAAACGGCTTCACTACAAACTTCAAAATGGCTCTGGTGGTTTTCTGTCAGATACTTAGGTATCTGATAACCCATCCTTAGACACACAAACTCTTCCAAAATTATATGATCATGAAGTTCCTTCACCAGTTTTGCATACAAGTCAACAAGGAGACTTTCCACTGTATTTGCTACAAAAGGTGGCAAGGTTAGCAGCATGTGAGCCCTGCTGTGCACCACTTTCCTGGAGCCTTCCTGGTGCAGGAAATAGCTGCTGGGGCAGAACAAAGTACCTCCGTGTTTTGAAAACACTGTTAGATAGACAGTACATCTCTCATCACCAAGTTACCCTCCCAACCCGTGTTGCCTCGCGATCCTTTCCCAGCACTTTGTGGTGCTCGCTGAACAGAAAGAAAACTCAAATGCCCTTGAGGTAATGCTCTGATCAAGACAACACTGAGAGCATTATTCTCTTTCACTCCCCCTACACCTTATTTAATGATGTGGACTTGTATCTACAGCCTCTGCATTCTGCTGGCGCAACACACCACTGACGCAAACCCCTTCTTTGATACATATACACCAGTCTCTGAAAAAAGCCTGAAGGGCTTTAATCGCAAATGCATTATAGCTGATACAAGCATCCCAGATGGGGGAAAAGGATTTCAATCCACATAAATGAAGGCAAAATACTATGAGCTATGTAGTAAGGTAATTAAGAAAATCAAAAGAAAGTTTTGATTTAAAAAAACCAAAGCACCTTTATACACACACCATGCTGGTAATTGCAGGGTTCTCTTGAAATAACTGAAGCAGCTATTACCAGCAGAACAGCGTAACACTTGCATATCCACCTCAGCAGCACTGCCCAAATCTTCTCTCAGCTGAGGGGTTTGGGTTGTTGCAGGGTTTTTGTTGGTTGGTTTTCAGTTTGGGTTTTTTTTTGGGGTGGGGTGGGTGGGGCTGTTACCTTTGTTTTAAAATGATCATATAACTAAATCAATGCCAGAGACTTTTGCCTGGGCAAAAGCCAAGAGGGTGACAGTGATGTATATTTTTTCACCCGAGGCTGATCATGGGTAACTTTTAGAAAAAGCTGAGTTTGTGGTTTAGAACTTCACAGCACACTTCACTTTTATTTTTTAAAATACTTTACAAAGTATGGCATTTAGAAGTGACCAAGGGAATAACATAAAATACTGACCAGCTTGTTAAGACAGTGTCATTCAACTACAACTAGGACACATTAGGACACCAGATAAACAAAAGGTTGAGTAGAAAAATGACAATATGATCACGTAACAGCAGACTGGGCACGTACACGAGATGGTCAACTCAAACACTTTCAAACTGTACTTAATCTGCTATTTCCTAACCTGTGAGAAAGGATCTTCCAATCATACTTCTTTAAGCTTGTTTTCCATCTGCAGTTGCTTTTACAATGGTCAACAACCTAGAGCTACCAGCTTTTCACAGTGCTGTATTATTAAATGTAAAACCATGCATACCTTAACCTCAGATTCAAGAACCACCCAATGTTATCAGTATGAATAATCTGCATCATCTATTTGAAAAAGCAGCAATTCAGTATTACACTGTGGTTCCTGCATGTGTTAGAAACCAGGCCTAGAACTAAAAATACATATGGCATGAAAAAGTGCATTCCTGTTCAGTCTGTGCCTAACCTGAAGAAGGAAACATCTCGCTTGACCTGCCAAATCACTGTTTATCTTAACTAGTTTTTTAAAAGTAGTGCAGTTGAATCAGGCTTATTGGATTGATTAAAACCAGAATGAAGCAACGTGTCCACAAAGTAAAGGCTTTAAAATTACCCATAAGCATAAAAATGAGTCTTACCCTTAGCTTATAAGCTATGATTAACAGACATTGTTTACCTGATACCTCTGGGATCAGCTCAAAGTACATTTAACCAGGAAATAATCTTTTTCCATTGGATCTAGAGGGATCTGGGTAAGACCTTGTTAATTTTGATCATCCATGACAAATCATTGAACACCAACTACTGATTTTATTGAATGTTTTTAATTATTTCAATATTTTAAAAATGTTTATGCAGTAATCATATAATCATAGAACAACCATCACACTTCAACCATATAAGTAAGCCCTAATTGGTAATGACTCTATTGACATGCTATGGATTTAAGCTGTAACACCTCTATCAGTGCCACAGAAAAAAATAAGACACATCATGACTAAAACTATACACAGTATACACTACACGCTTATTTAAAGGATGGGGTTTGATTACTGGATGTCTGCAGCTCCTTTTCACTGGCCTCAAATTCAGTTGTATATTTGATATCTCTAGAAGTCAAGGCCTAAATAGCTCAAAATTAATCAATCAGTCGAAAGGGAGGAAGGGAAAGTGGTATCAGTATGCAGCTAGAGGTTCTGAATTGATGGTGGCTCTGAACAGATTTTCACTCCCATCCCCCTATCTCCTTTCACTACCAATTTCATACAGATTATACTGTTCCATGATTGAGCTTGGCAGAGTTGCAAGAATGGTTCGTGCAAAAGGGGTGAAATAAAAACCAGTCTCATACCAAGAACACGGCTGTTTAAAGAAACATATCCAGCTGCTGAAAGCACATACTTCATAAAGTTTATAAATACATTAGAAAAAACAGAGCTTTAATCTTTGTATATTTTGAAAAAGAACAGATTGGGATCATTACACCAATCAGGAATTAATGCAAAGTTGAACATTTATATGGGATGGAAGGATGTAGAATACAAGCCATAGCATATAAACAGCATTTTTCTAAGCTAAGCGAAGTCCACACTTGCAGGTGTAAACTTAGACTATCCGACCGTGAAAACACTAAATGACAAAATAGAAGGCAAGTTGTTACTGCTGAGGTTGCCATCCTGGGCTGACTAATGCTTACATTCAAGGCTATTACAGGGGCCTGTAGTCAGTGAAATGAAGCTTAATGCGCCGATACTATCTATACTGCATGGCCAAACCCATCATCTGCAAGCCAGAATAGTTCTCAAATGTGGCAAGAGCATACCTGATTCGTGTACAATGTGCACAAAATCTGTTAACAAGCAGTAATGCTTGCCAAACCTCTCAAATAGTATATTAGATGCTATTTTGTAAGGTTCAGATTTGAGCTGTGGGACAGCTATGCCCCTCAGTCTCACTGTACGAGCAGAATACCAGTTGTTGCATAGCCTTCTTGAAGAAAGGGAATGCAGATGAGTGGCAATTCTCATACTGGCTCTGACAACAGAGGTTTTAGCAGTGGAAGAAAAGGCGATGGAGGACAAGTAGAAGAGTTCACGGAGTTTCTTGGTTAACATCTTGAAGAACAATGTCGGTGCAGAATGAATGACTACTGAACAGTGAGGGCAAGACAATTTTAGAGAAATTAGCTTCCAACCTCAGAGTCCACTTACGGAAAACAGAACTTGTAAAATGTACACAGCATCATTGACATCACATTGCCTTCTATACGAGTGAAACAGTCCTGAACTCTCAGGGAATTGGATCTCAACTCCACCCCCAAGCTGTAGATATATTTTGTTTGATTTATAACAACTTTAGAGACCCAACAGTGGAAGAATATCAAACTTAACCATCAGCAGAGAGCACAAATAGAAATGCTAACATTAGCAATTAAATTTAGCAAGAGTAACAGCTTATTCTTTGTATCTTAAATGTCAAGAACTGGTATGGCAGAGACCCCAGGCAATGACCACATAGCATGGTCCTGATTACCACCTTTCTCCCAAAGGCTCAAAGTCAGCTTCCTGTTCAGGGAAATCACTGATCAAGCAAAAGTTAAAAGCCTGCAGGACCATGAACAGTAGTGAGAAAGTCTCACAAGCTGTCTGGTTTCAGGTTTGGACTGCTCACACATTTTCTTCAAGTTTATAGTTTCTGGGCCAGTCTCTAGTATTTCTTTTCTTCTATGCAGCTGTTCCTCAGGACAAAAAGCAGCTTTCAGTGCAGGTGCCCTGTGTCACTGAAAATCAGCCCTCAGCATGTTATTTGCAAAAGCTGGGAATAGAGGGTGAGGGAGTAGGACACAAGACACGAAGGAGGCTCAAACATTAGGCACCATGGATATTTTGATGAAGCTCTATCATGTGATAAAAGGTGGATCAGTATGCAAGCGGGGAGGTTTCACCAGAACTGAAGTAGTGAAATTCCCACATACCTGGTGTTGGCTGGATTTGACAAGGAAAAAGGTCTGAATTTTGGTAAAGAGGCTTCTTGCATAGTACTGAAGAGTCCTTATCCACCGCAGATCATCCACAGCAAGCTATTTCTTTAACCGAGCTAACATTAACTTTGGTTTTAGCTTATCTTTTCTGTGATATCTCAGTCTAAGAGACCTAGACATTGTTTTGATAGGATCAAAGGCACTTCACAGAAATAAGGTGATGTGCAACACAATGAGGACTGCAATCATCAGAACAGAATGACACTGGGTAAGGTACTCAGAAAAAAAAATGCAAACTCCTAAGCAGTCCTGAGAGTAGAAACCAGATCCACAGATCTGCTCCATGGCTACAAGACTCTCTACTACCACAGCATCACCAGTCATTTGTCCCAGATCAAGGGAGCATTATATGCAAAAGGTACATCTCTCCCAGAACAGACAATTCTACCCACAGAGACAATGATGCTGAAAGACCAGGTCGAACTAGATTTTTGGGAACCTACATAGTTGGGCAGTGCTAGAAAGCAGGCAGAGCAAACAGTTGGAATTACATGAATTTTACATGCCTGTACTTCAGTTTGGTCTGGAGTTAGGTGAACAAATCTTACCACTAACTATAATCATGTATTTGGTGCAAGAAACAAAGCTTTCTGCATGGATTACAGTACTTTCCTGTGGAAGCAGAAAAAGTACGCTACATAAAATAACATTCAGGAAAAGACATTTTCTGATTTAGTTGACAAGTTGTGTTTTCCTAAGCTCGTATTACATATTTCCAACAAATCTAATATTTGGCTACAAATGTTATACTAAATTAGTATTTATTAAAGATAATAAAGCTACAAGGCCTTTTGCTGACTGTAGGATTACAGACTTATCTCTTTCCCAGGGCAAGCAAAATATCATTAGTTATTTCCTTTTCTACTTTTATAATACTTTATCCAGAAAGTAAAACCATCATTTCATATTTACAGGCTGGTTCATAGATAAAGTAGGAATCAACTGGCTGCACAGTGTGTTTGGCTGAAGAATTAGCCCCATATAAGAATCTCTCAGTAGTTAAAATAAACCCAGCTGCTGGTTACTTGTAGGCAGAGGAAATTGCAACAATTACGTTATGATCTATGATCTTCCATTCACAGACCTAAATGGAATCTAAAAGATAACGGTTCAGTAACAAAAGCTGAAGGTCAACTCCAAGTAAATCACTTGACTTTGTAAAGGGGTTTACTTAACGCATCATGCTGCATATACCTCCTTCTAACACTCAAATATTTTGCAATTGCTAGCATTCACAAACCATTAACAGGCACCCACAATCCTAAGCCAAACACTACTGTAATAAAACAGGCTATATAATGTAAAAATGTATTACTGTGTTAATGTAAAAATGCTTTACATTGCACGATGCTGAAACTTCTCTACTCAAGGTCAAAACAAAAGGTCTGTTTCCCATTTAAGAACAAGCCCTTGCAAGAGATGGTGTTCACTTGCCAACTTTCATAAAAAAGATTAATCTACAACATCAATATGAATATAATTTTTCATACTAAAATGCAGATTCATTTTAAGGAAGTGGATAATATTTGTATTACATTTTATAAGCCCCTATAGTTACATCTGGTCCTTATTTATTTACATTTTATTCCGCTTGCATAATATTTTTGCTTACAGTTATATTCTCTAAGATCAGAAACGCTAAAACCTGAAAATTCAATGGCACTATTCATTAACATTCCTTCAGTCTGCAGTCATAGACATTTTCAAGCTCTCCTTTGATTCTGAAATAATAAAACTAAGGTAATAAGATGTTTAGTGTAAAAATATATGACTTAAGTCAGAATGATAGAAAGAACTATGTTTCTATGAATCACATGCCAAAGCAAACCAAAGTTTTTCAAAAAGTATACATGCTCATTTTAGAGGGAATAATAAAACACAGAACTATGTATTAAAATGTTAACTCTCTCACTCTCATTATTTCATTAAATGAAAAAATATGAAAATTTACATTGTACAGTGCATAACCCAGGTTATAAAGAAAGCATGAGATCCTGAACGCATGTGATACAGGAAGTGAAAAGCCAGTGGTTTCAACCAGCAGCAAGCAATATACTCCTGGGTCCATTCTGACATGTCCTATTGCTTTTGAATATTGTTAGCTTAAATTTTATGGTTGATCTACACCCCTGGAAGACACCAACTTCTTCAAATAAGGCACTGCTACACAAGCTAGCTGTACAGCCAGCTAAACCTCTGCCAAAGATCCATCACATACATGATTTGAAAAACTTAGTATTCTAATTCCCATTTATGATAACTCATGTACAAAGCAGTTTGGTTTTGTCATGCTGTTGTAAACTAACTTCATTCTGAAATTATGATGAATCCACCAACTTCATTTTAACATTACCCAACCAAGAGTCAAAGCAATTCCTCACAATTTCGAACTAACAGCATTTACCACCCAGTCATTAAATTGCCTTCTGTTTTATAAATGTGGGTGATGGTTAAGAAGTAATTAGTTACTTTTTTTTTCTCCCAACTGCAAACTTTTCTTCTACAATATCCAAGCCACAACTGAAAACTTAGGAGCTTTGTTACCATATTTCTTTCTATTGTTCCATTCACAGAGCAATAGACCTAACAGCAACAGTATCTATAGCCAATATATTGCTGAAACCCTTGTGAGGCCAATATCCTGCTTTTCAATTGTAGTTACGAGGTAAGCATACTCCACCAGAACAGTTCCAGTCTTAGCTGCATTTCATGGTTGTCTATAACTGATTAAGTTATTTTTACCTGAATCTAAATATAACTGAGATGGGAGGGAAAAAGGAAAGATCAACCAACAGAGAATGCGTTTGTTTAACAACATAGAAGTCACATTAGTCCTCATTTAGGTAGGTCCCCACTGCTGACTTGCAATACGGCACAAAACAGAGATATCAGACTTGGCTTCGGTATTACTAACAGCCTGCTCCTAGCAGTGTGGAAATACTAGCAGGGTAATTAGCCCTCACTGCTCCAGGGGCAAACACTGGGTCTTGAACAGCTGTGATTTAAAGTCACAGCTTTCTTGATTATTCCCTTGCCCTTCATTAACAGATGGGTTTTATGCAAGGTATGACTCACCTGGACTGACAGAATGAATCTAAAGATTCTTCTGTCAAACCGCATCCCCACCAACACAAAGCTCCCCATGCTCCACTGCAAGCCAGAAAGCCTTCTGGGCTGTGAGGTGATTAGAAAAACTTTCCTCTCTCATTGGTGTAACCAGCTCTCACATCAACTTCTGTTAGCTGAGAGCAGGCATATTATGTTACTTTTTGGAGCACTGCTAAAGTGTTCAAATTTCCTGGCTTTGTGGATCAATTTATTTTACAGATGAAGTACCTTAAAGTTTTTGATTTGCCTTAAAAATGCTTTTTATTAAAGTCAGCTGAAAGCACAACTAGGAAAATTTTATTTACCAAATTAAAAGTAGACAACTCAGTAAAAAATTCTGTATAAGGTGTTTATTGTCCTTTTCATTTAAAAGGACATAGATGAAGCATGCTTCTTTTCTTCCTGGCTATGTAAGGGTCCAGTAATGATCACCTCCCAGCTCCACCTACAAAGAGCCCCTAGGTTATGACTCCTGCAATCCTTTTTTCTTTTATATCGTAGGCTGTGCTGTGCCTCTTTAGTACTTAACTGTGATTTCAAGTCCCAGCTGGGCCTCTGCACTCTCCACCTGTCCCAGGGCTTTCTAGTTCTGCCTAGGGGAGAACATCCATGTACCAGACTTCACTGGCCTTGAAACCGCTGAATGCTGAATCCCCTCTGGCATGTCTGAGCATCTTAATCACACAGGCAGCAAATACAGAGTCAATAACTATGAGTAATCAACTCAACCATTACTAAACTATTCAGTTGGAAGCAAAAATAGCACTCCCACCTACTAAGAATATGTTTGTATCTTACAGCAATGTTTTTTCGATGTACTGCCAATAATAATAAACCTGTAAATTGACAATCCTGTTTTATAGAAAATGGGTTATTGCAAGTTGGTAACTGGACAAGATATCACAGCATTCATTCACTCTGGGGTGATAGTGGGGCTTGGATGATTTAACTACACACTTTCTGCAGGAGTACCAGAACACCTTTTTTTAAGTAATTCCTTGATGTCCTATTCTCAAGACAATTTAGGAAGAAAACCTTATGGAAACTTTCTGGTAAAACAGTTTCAGAGGAAAAAGCCCATTACTTGAAACTAAATTATTTGCCTTGAAACAACTTATGCAGAATGCAATGAATCAACTGGACTAACCAGCGCTGCCAGCCTTGTATCCTCCAGGGTCAGTTATTTGTTGCGGATCCACACAGCTCCAGCCTGTGCAGTCTTGGGGCAGCCAGCCATGCCGATGCTGGCTTCCTGCTGTGAACACCCAACTCTGAAATCTGAACTCCACATCTAGGTAGAAGTCACAGTTTGGCCAGGCTTGGAGCTAGCAGCCCAAGCACCAGTGTCCTGCCCAGCGTGCTGGGATTTTCAGTGCTCGTGGTTTTCAAGCTGCACCACAGGCACTGCCCAAACAGGTCTGCTACATTCATGAATCCCAGGTGTCCCATGGCTGGAGCAGTTCAGGGGCCCTGGGAGCCCTGGCAGCTGCCGAGTGACAATGACAGCCCTGTCAGGTTTACGGCTGCTATTAGCAGGGGTAGAGCTGACAAGCATTTATATATCATTCACCAGCTGGGGGGAGAAGGCAGGACAGTATCCTGGGGAGCAGAGTCAGAGCCTCAAACCTCATTTTGTGATGTTTCTGAAAACACTTTTAAAAAAAAAAAATTTAAAAATCCTGTTCTGAGGTTGCTTCTGCAAGTTAGATTGGACTACAACCAAAAAAGAAAACTCACAAACTGAAAGCCCTGTATTTCAGCCAGCTCCACTCTGCAGTTTAATTGTTTTAAAGCAAAGGTCATGTGTTGTGTTCTCTCAGGGGTACATGGGAAGGTGAAATGAAAGACAGTGAGGAAAAAAATAAAAATAAACCCCAACCTTTAGTATAAAATGAAATAGGACTGCTTAAGAGCTATAGCAGTCTAAAGATCAAGGATATGTAAGCAACTCTCAAGGCCAATTCATCCTTCCCCATGCCTTTTCTACAGGCATCATATTTCAAGCTGATGGTCTCCTGCTCCCCTAAGCACACAGCCACAGTTCTTGCTTATAATGCATGGAATTTGAAAGGTTTTGCAAGTTTAATGGGATGGTCATCTTCTCAACAAAGAACATTTCACAGAGGTTAAGACACCACTTTCTAACCTCCTGAACAAATTAACCTCCCTGCTTGCAGCTGTATTTTTCAAGTCTCTATTTGATTTCTGATGAGATTCCTAAGGTTATGACTTAAAAGTTACACTCTATATTACATACTGAAGTACTGCATCCCTTTTGCAGGCTGCCAGATTTATTATTCCAAAACCTGGGACTTTATATCGTGTGTTTATGAAAGATCCAAAATATTCCAAAATGAGCTCTTCCCAGCACATGTGAGCTGCTGTTGTGCAGCAGTGTTTACCAGTATTCAGTTAAACATTTTTATATCAAGTGCATTTTAATGCCACATGGATGAGGCCCTTATAGTCTGCCCTTAGACTTCACAAGTTCTGTCAAGGCACAGACTCCCTCTTTCCCTGTACCAATAAATTACTTCTGCAATCTTAGGAACCAGGATGATACCCTTTATTGTTTCATAGGCACTTAAACACATGCACAGGTACAAAATAAAGACAGCTCAAAAAGGAAGAAAAGGAAGAAACAAACATGTGTTCATGTCTTGATTTCTCAGAGGACAAAAAAGCAGCTGTTTGTGGCACACATGGGCACTGCTCTCAGAGTCCTACCCTTATTCTGTAATGCACATTTTCATAGTCCCATCAGAGTATCTCACCTCTATTGTCTGTGTGCATCATCTGAGCCACAAGAGTAAAAAAAAAGAGCATTCCTGCTTCATGCCTGCTGAGCCAGGCTATGAATGCTGCTATTCCCATTCTTTCTGACTTTGATATGACAATTCCTATTTCAAAACTAGGTAAAAAAACCAAACTCAAACTGTTGAAGCCAATTGTGGTTTCATTTCGATTTCTCTGTATTGCAGAAAACAGTGGGTCCTGGGTACAAAGTTCTGCCACATGACATGTTCAAAACTGATGAACTTCTACAGCACATAAGCATAACATGTAACTGAAGCTGTAAATGAATTTAATTTGCCTTTTTTTACAATACAGAAGATGTCCATCTATATAACACAGTTATAAACAACAGACAGTGAGATGAGATACAGCACACAACTCCATGAACCTATTTTGTTATATTTCCTCTCTACCACATGAAACTTAGAAAGACAGAAAGTTTTTGAAAGTCCTGAGTAGTATTTTCTTTTACTTCTCATTATGTGAACTTCACTACAACTCTTTAAAAAAAGGTTTTCTGACTTCATGGCAAAAAATGGAAAACAATTTGGGGGAGGTCAGTAGTATAAAGGAGATAAGAGTGATGATGAACTCACCAGCTAAAAACATGACGCTGAGAATCTGCTTTGAGAAGAACAGTTGGCACTCACTGTTTTGGATAAGCAGGTTATGGAGAATCCCAAAGAGAGTCTCTATGTATGGTAAGTGATCAGATTAGACTGTGGTCTCACAGAAGCAACTTGTTTCCTATGAAACAACATGGCTTGCCTTTGAATGAGCAGATTTAGAAAAAGAAATGAGCCAATTCTGTAGGTCCTGTAATGCAGGGATCAGAAAGGAGGGAGGTTACATCTCCCTCCTTTCATAAGTTTCAGTTATTGCAACCAAGTGCATAGTTTTTTAAAATAAACTCCTAGGAGGACACTTTAATGAATAAATTAATGAAAGTATGATACTTAACCAAAACCACTGACTCAATCTGAATAATAAAATCCTCTGCATTTTTCTCATCTGCTCTGTAGCAGATATTTAAAAATTTCCTTTATTTATATTAAAATATCATGAAAGACATGTACCAGATTGCATCTGCCAGACTGCCATGTATTATTTCCAACTTTCAGTTAAATGAAAAAGCAGAGAGATGACTAATGCTGAACTACTTATTTGAATTTCCTCAGTCGAGAGGAGCTTGAAAAAAAAGGGACTGGGTACAAAACACTGCATGGCTGGACAGAGTGAAAACCATATAGGCTGATTTAAGCCTTCAACATAACTCAGTTCTCTCTCCATGTGAAACAGAGAAATTCATCTAAACTCTACATAATCAGAGACTTGGATAAATAGGACCAAAAGCTGAACTGTTTCCAATTCCAGTTTCAACACTGTAAAACACAGAGCCAACACTTTGCAAAACAAAACTTTTTCCTTTCAACTTTCTCGTATGTTTTTCCTTCTTTTTCCTTGGTCTGGGAAAGGATTAATACATTTCAACTGTCTGTAGCTGCTGACATTCACAGTTCTTCACTGCTTAATGATGCACCACTATGATATCACTGGGAACAATTGCATGTAACAGAGTAGCTCTACTGCTTTAAGTGTCTCTGCAGCAGGGCATTCAGGAGAACCCAGTAAAGACACTTCTGCACCAGAACTGTTTACTGAAAGGACTGAATTTGACATTTAAAAAAAACCAATCTGACATTCTGTTACACTGTAACACAGCACATATTAAACAGAAAGCAGAGTGGAAAAGCAACAGCAGAGGCAGAGAAAGGTTTAGCATAACTAACTTGCCAATTTTCATTTGATCTCATATTTTTAACTTTAGCTGAAGAACTTTCTTTTTAAAAATAGCATCGCCAAGAGCAAGGTTAAGGAAAAAGACAGAAAACAATAGAAGAGTACCTTTGGTTTACCTTTCTGACAGGAAGATAAGTCACAGTTTGTTCAAACAGCTACTAAGCATTTATGCTCTCAAGATGAAGGCGTTCACCTTGCTGAAGTAGCTCTACCTCTGTGACATTAATTCCTAGTTCAAACATTTAGTAACTTACCTGACGGAACCCTAATTCATAACGGTTAAAAAAAGAACACATTTGTAGACTCTGACTCTAGCAGAAAGTACTACTGAAATGCAAACTTTAAACAGGAACAGAAACCAGCTGATCCCATACAAGGCAAAATGACCAATTTGTTATTGGAGATTGTAGTTGCTGGTTTCTCCTCTCTGTTGAATAATTCATTTGAGGAATTACAGATTAATGCTATCATTACTTTCTATGTTTTCTTTGCATCCTGTTCTTTAACAGAGACAGTAAGTAGGAGTTTAACAGAAACTCACCAGTGGAGTATCCTTCCCTCCAACGATGCTGAGTCCTAGGCCCGACCGACCCTTAGATATCTCTATAGTCATCTCCTGCCCCGGAACTATAGGACACGTTGCTGGATCCGCAGGCAACAAAGGTGGAAAGATGCCTAAGAACATGAAATGGTAAAAACAGAAGTCAAACTATCCAACAAGAAAATGAAAACCAACAAGGGAACGTATTTTGCTCTTCACCTTTACAAATCTATTCTGACTCATTTCTGAAATCTCTGAATCAGAACAATTCCAGAGCTCTGGGAGTAAAGGTTCAGAGTAAGTCTGGGTGGACATCAGTTATGACTTCAACAATTTTGATAACGTTGGCAAGGTGTATTACTCCACGCAAGACAGATAAGGCCACGTCCCAGCTTTGTGGAATGGACAGGATGCCCCAGATTGGCTTTCCTTCTGTTTTGTACATAAATGCCTTTGTATATAAATGTCAATAAAACCAAGCAAAGGCACTTTCAAGCTCTCAAAAACTACAAAATGAGTGAAAAATACAAACACTTTATAAAATAACTCAAAATAGGTTATCCAATGTTCAAAGACAAAAATCTCAGCAAAAGTTATCTGGAAAAAAAAGAAAGGATTCATCTTGGGTGTATAGTAATAAATATACACTATATTGGTGGAAAAAATAACTGGTTCATACTACGGCTGGTGACTTCAGCCTCAGGAGAAAGATAAGTAGGTGCTGGCACCAGGGGTATCTCCTGCGGGTTGACTGGTACTTTTGTTGAAGTTTTGGATTGCTTGATCTGGTTCAGGACCTAAAAGCAGAGCAAAGCAGAAACCAAAGAGATCAGATCACAAAAAGGCAGGTCATGTGGACACCATCACTAGGTGCTAATTATTGTACCTTATTAAAACCACTATGTCAATACAAGGGAAGCAAGCAATAAGCATAGATGAAGTGAAAACATATAAAATAAGGATGACTGATTAACTGCACTTCCAGAAATGATGATGTAGGAAGTAGAGACAGGACTTCACCTTGCTCAATTGTGCCTCTCATACCAAAAAACACGCGGGTTTTTTTGTATTTTTTTTAAGCAGCAAAGAATATTATTCACATTAGCCTGTGTGACTATTTCCATATAAATAAAGAGAAGCGAGTAATTTTTAAAGTTTCCCCCAAGAAAATTATTTTAATGTCTCCCCATTTAAACACTTGCCTTCATAAATCACTTAATCTTCAGCTAGATCTAGCCCTCAGAACCCCACCCTTACCAATTAACATAACCACACATACATTTTCTGGGAGCTGCTCCTCCACTTGCTGGTGATCCACCAGCACTGTTTTTTCAGCTTTACATTTCACATCCTAAAAAGTAAAAAAAAAAGAAAGTGAGGCATATTGAAAATGTCATATTAGTTCAAATAAAACATTCTCCAAAACTCAAAATGATGATTCTAGGTAAATATAGTGATATTTTGCCACACATGTACACTTATAACACAATGCTAAATCCCAGAACTTAAAAGTGTTAAAAACAGTATAAATACAGACAGTATCAGGAATTACTGAAAACACACTGAATGGTTTTGAAGTTATATAGTGCAAGGAAAGAGCTTTGGGAAACAGATTATCATGCATGGTCTATATTGTTCTTGAGCAATAAGAAGCTCTAGAGAAGAAAGAAGCACATCCTCTGGGGTGACTGCAACATCAGTTCCCATGTTGTGTGAAAATATGCAGGTGTTTGTGTGCTGGACCTCTAGTGGACCAGTAGCTCAGACTGTTCAGTGCCTACAGCAGGAAAGGGTTCAAAGTTATCTGTTTTCTCCCACTCCCTCCCTTTTTCAGTAGACCTCAGCAGCATTGAGCATGCTGCCAGCAATTAAATAAAGTAACTGCTTCAAAGGCATCATCCAGCTTCATTATACGATAAATATCTCAAGCAATGGCACTTCAATCATGGGCTCTCCTTCTATCCTAATTTCTTTCCGTATCCTTGCAATATACTAAAAAATATTCTCTCTCTCCTACTTCTGCATCTGTTTCCAGACAATTACAGTATTATCCCTCTGTTAGCTCTTAGCCGAACTTAGGCCACTTTGATCACAGTATTAGTTACCTTACTCCCTATTAAAAAAACAACGTGATAAACAGCCTAATTTTTGGAAAGTTGAGTACAAACTTCAAAAGAAAACAGATGTTCTGCATCTCAAAAGAATTTCTAATTAAGATGACAACTCATACATTAAAAAAAATCCATAAATCAAGTTTTAGGTAACTAAGCTTGAAAATACCGGCCTTGTTTCCTTAAATTCTATGTTAAGTCATTTCTTAAATGCTATGTTAAGTCATGCCAAGCCCCACAGGTTGCTTTTTTTTCCTGCATTTTGGTCCAAGGTTGCTGTAATTATACAACTGTAACTATTATACAAATGGATAACAAGAAAAAAAGATAACGTAGTGATCTCATTGTATTATCAGAGGTGTCCCGGGAGAAATGGGAAGGTTGCTTTGTCATTTTATGAAAGACTTTTAATGAGATACGCAGAATATTTCATACTTTGCATTTTCATTCTGATATGCAACTCAAATCTGAAACTTCATCTTGCATATCAATTAAGCACCAAGTATCCTCTTTAAATCTCTCTGATCATCTTCATTTAACTCACACTATGCTAGAGGTGTCTGGACAAAATAAAAAGATTCCTAGCCCCTCACACACTGAATCTTACACTCAGAATTTGTCATAAGCCTGCAGCCTGACTGGTTTAATGTAATTCAATTCCCTCAAATGCATCCTAAAGCACTTTTATTAAAATGTTAATTGTTTTGTGCAAGTGTTCTTGCGCAAATTGGCATGGTTTCTCCCGTTGGGACATTACAAGCTTGATTCTCTACTGTGTTGAGACCTCCTCTGATGAGAAATGAATACAAAGTAAAGATAAGGGAGACTGATGTAGACTTCATTGTCCACCTGTTCCTATGATACTAAAAAAATTTTCTTCCATCATAAGTACAAACTGAGATATCTCCTTTTGAGACGGACATTTGCCTTTTGGTATGGAGTGCACATCTTACATTAATCTCATCTGATAGGGAGTTTGCCCAGATTATTCTTCCTTAAACTTTTTTCTCTTTTGACTAATCTCTTCCTCTGACAGCTCTTTGCCGATGTTTCAATGTTTTCTGTTTGTGTTAAAGACGTATTATTGTTCCAAGTTCAAATCTTGTAAGGTAAATGAACCTATGGCCACATATCAAACATGGGTTTAATTATCCCAGGTACAGGACACTAAATTTCATACACTAATGATGCAAGGTCCTTCTGAGTACACATGACTGCTCAAGCCATTTTCACTTGTGTAAAGTTTAAAGTTTCAGGAGCATCTCAAAGTCCCATGTACCAATTCCCTTCCAACAACACTTTATTGAAAGTAATACAGCAACTGCCCTCAGGAAACCATTGTCTTCTATCAGGCCACCTCTAACCTCAGCTAATGAACATGCAGACCTTGTCTAACAGCTCCATTGGCTCCAGTTCAGAAATAAAGTTGTTTTCTTTCCATGGTCTTATCATCCACGCATGCAATGATTACCGTTATATAACTTTATACTTTTTAAAGCGATGAAGTGACAAAATGTATCTTGGGAGAGACTGACAAATTTATCAGCAACAAAAAATGAATAAAGAATGATTTATTTTTTTTCTTGCATTATAGCTGTGACTTGGTGAGACATACTGTCCATGCTTTGAGCTGTACATACTTGGGGAAGACCTTTGCTAATAAGCACATACTTTTCATTTACTCAGTGAACTTGATCTTACTTGAGTTTTACTTTCCTGATTTCTCACGACATATGATTGAGAACTTCAATAACAACAATGAAGTAGCATTGCACTGCAGTTTTATAGCAACCATCATGCTATGAAAAACATGGAACTGTTTTCTTTTGACTCAACAGTCACTAAAACACTGCAAAAGAAATCTTGTTTCCTCAGAATAACAAGCTGACTTGTGCTGCACTGCTGTGTCTAAGTCTTAATGCCAGTATGACTATGAACTCATTTCCTTCTGGTCAGAAGAGACCAATCACAATCATCAGCATTTACAAAAATAAGATACTTGTCATGCAATTTTAAAATCCTGTTTGAAATAAACATCTGAAACTAGTATTCTCCACTATTTTTCATCCATTTATGCTTCTAAACAAAGGGTTGGTCCAACTGAGGCATTACAGAATAAGCAGTTGCATCTACAGGCATTCAAATAGTTTCCTAAATCCACCACCTAGCCCTTATTTTTTCAGTATCTACTTATTTGATGGAAAAAAAAGTAAGTTGCCTGTAAACAAACATCTATTGAATCAAGGCAGGGCAATGCAGCACCCACAGGTGACACACACACTGCCTCCTGGTCTCACTAGTGACCCAGGACAGGCTGCTTCCTCACTATGCCACAGTGGGAGCCCCAATACTGGCCTGTTGGGTAAAACATTTTGAATTCCAAAATTAAAAAGTAAATTTTAGCAATCAGCTGTGGCTACACAAACAATTACAGAGTAAAGATGAGCTATTTTTAATCCCCACTGGGCATAAAGCTAGGTACTGTACTGATCTTCTCACCTAGAGGCTCTCAACAAACATGTGCCTTTGTCTTCTCTCATCTGTGCACCACTGCCCTGTTTTGGTTTTTTTTTTTGTACCTTTTACTCTAAAATACTGTAACTTCTACCCTTTGGCTCCACAGTTTCCTTCTTTCTTGCTTGACGTTTGAAAAGAGGTTGCCCATACATTCTGTGGTTCCACCATCTTCTGTCCACACCTATCTTGGATTCTGCCAATTTTCTTTTCTTCCATTAAATTTGTGCTTGCTTTAATACTTTTCAAAAAGCCACATAGCATAATATCCTACACCAAGGGTTCATTTTTATAGAATACATTTTATACATTTGTATCCACTTCATTCTTTCAGCAATTTTTCATATTACCTTGTAATCCCTTAAAAGTTTCTTGCCAAGCTGAAAAACTAGGTGAATTACACCTAAAAGTACATAAAAAATACTCTGATTCACCTATATCCCAGCACATCAAGGAAGGATTCTGCATAAGGCTACGAAATACAAATAATTCAACTTTTTTGTAATCCATCAGGAACACAAACCAATCCATAGGTGGTTAATTCTGATGCCTCGATGTCACATAACACTTCCTAACTCTTGGAGTTCACAGCCTCTTTAAATAAATACTTACTAGCTATAGAACATTACATATATTCAAATCATGGAGCAGGCAGAAGACATCTAAGAAAAAAACCCCAGGGATGTCAGGTTTTCTTAGTTGAGGACAGCACACAAACCACGCATGCATAGCAGGTCTCAACCACTGCACTCATTGAAAAAGAAGTAGGCTGTTAAAAGACTGTCTCAGCAAATTTTATGTACCTCTAGGTTAGTGACTCTTCAGCATGTTTAATAGTTTTCCATTCAAACTTTCCACATAGAGTCCAAAAAGATTAGAACTACACCCCGAAGGACTTTCAGATTACTGATAATGCACAACCCTGACATATTAAACAACAAAAAACCAGCATCTATATCAATGAGAAGTTCAATATTTATTACAGTGATCTGACAGTACCACATTAAACCAGAAGTTATGGGCTTGGTGTAGAAATTATTGAGAGTAACTCTATAGCTGTTATTCAGGAGGCAAGACCAGATTATGATAATAGACATTTTGGCCTTAGAATTTATGAAGCTATGAATATAAATATGAATATGATTTACAGATCATGCTTTTTTCTGAAATTTGTCACACATGTATGGCAAGAGTGGAAACCCAATCCCCTGACTGAGAAAGAACTCAAGAAATGGTCAAAATGCTACACAAAAACCTCTTATCTCAGTATCTTAACAAATTATACTGTCTGCTTAGTTCACAAAAACAGTTTACGTATGTAAAGCTAAAAGCTTGATTTTGCTCTTGCAAGTACTGAAAATGACTTGACAGAAGTGTTCCGTAATACTCCAGCAAAAAGGCAGATAGAAAACCAATCAAGGCAATAAGTCTGTATTTTCTAAACTCTGATCATCATTAAATACTTCTTTAAGTCACTTACAGATTTGTTGGATTCCTCATCAGACAAGCTTTTCATTAGAACTTCCAAACTTGGGTCTTCTTCACTGCTTGCAGGTTCGGTGCCACCATGATCCTGGTTGAAATGATTGATAAGAGTTTTTAAACAGAACTATGACCCACAATAATTGCCAAAAAAAACCCAAACACCCAAACTTTTTAACCTTTTCTTTTGGTTTTTTGTTTGTTTGTTTGTTTGTTTTTTTTATTTATTTAAACAAGTAGCAGCATGAACAAGTAAAAAGGTTCACAATTAAAGCATCCTAGTGTAAGGAGACACATGATACAAGTTTTGAAAGACAGACCTTGGTCTTCAGTTGGTCAGCCCAAAGTACCATGAAGTAGTCCAATAAAACCACTTAGGTGCAGATCTGGGCGAATTTCCAAGGTCAGACTAATCTCTATCAACTCTGAAAACTACTGAGTCTCTATTAAGAGGCCTCCTCCAGACTTGTGTTGGGAAGGGTCTCGTGCATGCTCAGCATGTTAAAGGAAGCAGTTTCCTTCACACAGCCTGGACAGGTTGGTAGCAGCAGGACTGAGTGCTCCACCCTGGAGGAATTGCTAAAGCTGAAGCTCTTCTAGTGTTCTTCTGCAAGTGGCCACCGAGCTCAGCAGGCTTAAGCCAGCACTAGGACATGATCCTCAAGTGCAAATGAAGACTCAAGATTCAGGTACATCCACGAACTACAGTGAGAATACTGCAAATAACACTCCATGACAACTACTGGAAAACCAGCAAGGGAAGAGAATGTTCCAAAAGACATAAGTATTTTCACAGATAAGTGCTCCAGCACTTTCTCATGCATGATTTTTTTCTCTTTCTATAGAGGACTCTCAAGAAAAATGGTCCCTGAAACATAAAAAAGCACCATACTAGGTAGAAATGCTTTTCTGAGCAGAATTTTCTGGTATTTTCTCCAGATACTAACTAGCATACATTTAAGAAGCATATGAGCACAGGAACAATTAGTTCCTTCCCATAACAACAATTAAAGTTAAGATAGATAGGAAATGGCACATTTCCAGGAAAAATATTAAATTAGAATTTACAGTTTAAATTATCATTAGTTTGGTTACATGTGAAGCTTAACATGTGAATTCTCTTTCCCCTTCTTAAATCAAACAGGTCTTGACTCTTCTATTATTTTGATTTACTCTGTTTTAAAATAGTTTCGATATACCTAAAGCTTTGATGTAAATTTGGATCTGTTCTTTCTTGCAAAGCAAAACAGACTATGGGAAACAAAAAAGATCTTCAGTCCTAGAAGCAAAATTATTTCAGATGTTTCATTAAACATTTTACATGGAAGTGCACAATGAGGATTACGCAAACATCTCAACTGCCACTTGAGCAGGTGAAGTACCTCTGCATTCTACAAAGGCTTACGCTATTCAGACTTGCAACAAAATATCTCATTCTGTGGCTTTCTAATGAATGAAACTTTTTAAAAACAGATATTTTACAGTAACTAATATTTAATATGCTCTCCTTCTTGTGGCTTGTCCACAGTATTACACCACAATGCAGTCTTATCCTGTCTTGCAACTCCACATACAAAAGCAAGACCCTGCTTTAAGGCATATTTACTGTTTATCACTTTCCATGTTAAAATACCTTAATGAAGATAACGAGTTAAGATGAATCATAGAATCATAGAATCACCAGGTTGGAAGAGACCCACTGGATCATCGAGTCCAACCATTCCTATCAAACACTAAACCATGCCCCTCAGGACCTCGTCTACCCGTGCCTTAAACACCTCCAAGGAAGGTGAATCAACCACCTCCCTGGGCAGCCTGTTCCAATGCCCAATGACCCTTTCTGTNGAATAAAACTAATGTAATAATACATGGTAATGATGACACCCTGATATTCTGTTACACTAGCCAGGCTACTTAATGTGAACTGACAAGTTTTGTGCACAGTGTATGTAACACACAACATTAAATGATTATTTGGCATTTCAAGATAAAAAGCACAGTCAGTTTTATTTTGCTTTATTTAAGGACAAGAATAGCTGATAAAGGAAAGCAATGCAAAGTTCTATGGGACAACAATTTTGGTTACATTTACTATATTGAATAAAATGATCCTACCTAGAGGCAAACCCCCACATTTATTGATAAAAGAGACACAACATAAATAGTAAAAACTTGCCACTAATGCATGAAACTCATCCCACAAGCATCCGCGTCTAAAGGTAAACACTGTACGTGAGACTGAGCATTTTGGTTTCCACATGCTGGCAAGGGTCTAATTATAGGACCACAGCACAGAATGTGCATAAACAAAGCTCTCTGGTTCATCCTGAAGACACAAATATTAAACAAAGCTGGGAACAAATGCAGGTATCAGAGTCAACAGAAAAATAGAATTAATTTGGGCTCTGTAAATTGTAGAGTAATTTGCAACCCACCAGCTGCACCTGGAACATGCTGCTTCTATGGAGAATGACAAGCCAAAGCCCTGTCCAAAAATGACTCCGATACTAACAGGAACTAAACAGCTCTTGCATGGTATAGCACTACGCCTTTATGGAAGTAGCCATCAGTGGTAATATAATCTGGAAAGCAATAGCAAGCGTGCAAAGAGAAGATTCATTCAGGGTTACCTAGTGTGGGCCAGTGCCGTGAGATCACAGTAATGCTTATTGAAATACCAGGAACTCAATGCACATGAATTTATCAACTCAAGGCAAGACCAAACCCCAATTGAATTATAAAACATCTTTCGCTTTATTAGCTCTAACAGAAATAGAATTAAAAAGCAACAGCAAGGCTAACCATGTACTTTATCTAGAAAATTTAGTTATACCATATCGAGATGTCAAAATGATAACAATGTGGTGACACTGCAGGGATTCATGGTGCACAAGAGAGCAATCTGTCTAAGCTGAGGCTGAGACAGCAACCATAACAAAGAAACATTGGTAACATTACCACACTAAGGAAGTTTTTGCATTGGAAGACTCTATGCTACAACACTGTACTAGAGCTCACTGCTTAAACAGCCCTTGTCTGCTCCTCTGGGAAGAAAATGAGCAGGGATGAGAGTTCAGTACCAGGGCAGAAGGCAAAGTGGTGGACCAGAGTTCTCAGTTAGGTTGGATTTGTCTCAAGGGGCTGCTGTAATACAAGCCATGCACACAGTGATCTCTCTTACCGCAGCTAGTTGCTGGACATCCCTGCATCATTTTTAGAACCACTGATGGGAGAGCATTCAAGGATAAAAGGAACTTAGAATACAGGAATTTTCCCCTGAAAAATGCTCATTTCTCTTTGTAGGAGGATATCCATGTGCCAGGCAGAAGATCCTCACCACAACTACTCAAACCAGCTGGAAAAGGAGCAGGACAGGAGATGGCAAGATTTTCATAATAGCCCTTCCAGTAATGATGAGATCAATAAAAGAGACACAGGGGAAAACATGCCTATTAGGTCAAGTTCCTACCCAATGCATTTAATGATTTTAGGTTTAATTAGGCAAGGTGCTCAGATGTACAACAAACCGACAATTATGATTAATCTATCTAATTTAGCAATACCCAATTAAAAAAAAACCACAACAACCCACAAACCATACCTCAATAGAAGAGTGGGAGCTGGAAGGTAATGGGAAAGGAGTAACAGCCATCTGATTGACTGCATCTTCACTTCTGTAAAACAAACAACCAACAACATATTACACACTAAACCATACTGGCCAAACCTTTCTTTTGAGTTGATTTTGCCCACTGAGAAAAAACTCTTACTAACAGAAAAGGTACTGCATGTTAGAGCTTAGAAAAGCACTTAATTTTTGCTTTGCTAAGATTACATTTCTTCTTGGGACCGCAGTAGTTTTATCTGGGACATACTGACATTACCTTCTTTGGAAATTTAATTTTGTGCGGATTATCAAAAGATGCAGTTGGAATTTATGGTCCCTACACACCAACAGATGTGCTAATACTTCCAATAGCCTCTTCTAATTACGTCTACATTTGTAAACCGCTTGCTTAGTCTAACATTCACATTATTGAAACATAATACCTGTTTTACTACAACAGATTGCTTTTTCTATTTTGTTCATATTTGCTGTGGTCTTTTCCAAAAGATTCAATGGAAGATTTTTTATAAAATACAGGGAGAAGAAAATAGATTAACAATGATTCCCCCTGCATGTAAAGTGCATTATTTTTCAAAGATGCTTATTACGTATGACAACATTTCCTCTCTCCTCTTTAACATGCATCCAATTACTTTGTCACTTCCAAAGCCTTTTTTTTTTTATTAAATAGCATTCAACTGCTATTTAAAATTATTTGACTTGTGGAATTATTTCTGGCCTCTGTAAAATCAAACTAAATAAAATATGACTTCATTGATATTGTTTAAGACAAATCTGAGGCATATAAAAAAAGAAGACTCCAAATTTTGCTTAAAATCCATATTGTTACACCCCTCTATTTTTTGGCTGAATGGAAGTTGGGAACAAAGAAAATCCCATTTTGCTAAAGATTCAGTACTACTACAGAACCTCCACTTGGCAAAACAAGAGAGAGGAGGAATCAGTAACACCTCTGGTTTAAAGATGCAAAACTTCAGATGAAAGTAAATGACTTATTATACAGCGGGTCTTCTGATTTCTGGTTTTATCTACTTTCCAAGTCACCATAACACAAGCACAATTCCTTCCTCTAATTTCTAGAACAAAACGTTAGACTAGTGTGCATTTAAAAACATTTTATAGAAGTGCTGGGAAGATAAAATACTAATTTTATCCCTGAAGAGTTGAACACATGAAGCTGGCATGTTATGATTGCTGAAAGACAACAGCACTCTTAGCAGAGCAGCATATGGGAAAATCAGTCACAGGCATTTGAAATGATAAATCCTGCAGGCAAAGGTTGGTGAATTCATTTACTTATCTTCAACCAAACAGTCACACAATTCAAAGGAATTGGTTCTGTGCTGCTCATTTCTGTACTCGCTCCCAGCCTCTCCTCTTGGCCCTTCTCAAAGCCTTGCCAGAATCAGAAACCATACTATGAGCAGAACCAGAAGGCCCACGATGCAGAAACATGTGCACAGGGCCAAGACAAAAATCTGAGGAATGTACAGAATCAAGCCCATGAATTTCATAAGCATTTCACATTTCCAAGCGCATTTTGTCCCGTAAAGCCAATTAGGCAATGACACTTTTCCTCCTCTTACCTTCATAAGACATTAATCTAATTATGTTGCTTTTATAACCTATAAGAATAAATCTGCAAATGTAAGGTGTCTGAGAGTCCCAGAATTTTTAGTTGATTGTAGGGATTTTTCTGACAAAAGTTTATATGGAGCACAAACAGCATGAAAACTAACACTGCTATGGCTAACAATGCAAGCTGCATACCTTGCAATCAGGAGCAAAACTTGAAAATAACAAGGTTTTAAATGGATGGCCATTTTTATTCCAAGCAATAGAAAACACTTAGTGTAATTCCCTTAAAAAAAAAGTACAAAATAAAGAAAACAAGGTTACAAAGTGTCACAACTTGTAATCTCCCCCTGCTAGGACTGGTACATATTTAAATACTTTAATGCTGCTTCAAAGGGGAATGCTTCAAAGAAGAATCAAAGTGAGAACATATTTTAAAGTGACAGATCTAATAATAAATTGCTCTTTCTGCTCTCCACTTCCATAAGTGTCCTCAACTAAAACATGAATTTATTTACAACTAAAAGGAGCAATCATTTTCTTTTGATGCTGGAGCAGACATCTTAGAAGTCTGAATATCATATTCAAATTACAGTGACTGAAAATGAGCATTCAGTGCATTTGCCAATAGCTGCTACATAACCACCTCCAAGAAAGCTGTTCTCAGTTACCAGTCCTCAACGTTGCTTGAGGTTGAGATGCCTAAACCCTTTATAGTTGAGACACAGCTTCATACTCGCAAGGTCGGAGCAACGTACAATGCAGTTTATACAGCAGGGAGGGTCAGATGCTCCCCCTCCATTATCTGCAGAAACAATAAACATCCACCGCTTTTGTTCCTGCTCACATACTAGTTTGCACAAGACGCTGGGATGGCAGCTCTCCTCCTCGCTGAGCTCGTGCACCAGAGAGCTGTTTATATTTCATCAGTTACACATAAACTGCATAGGGAAGGAATTCATCATTACTCCCACAAATACTTTTATTGCTTCTAACCTCTCAGGATGAGTTTCTGAGTGAAAATGGAATTTCCATCTGCTTGAAGGTTAGAGTGCATTTTGCTTGTACCAATGTCACTAACTAGAGCTCAATACTGAAGAAAAAAGCAGCTTCCCTTGTTGCAAAGCATCACAGGAAGCCAGATCAAAGCAATATGGAAGTAGCAAAGACTCTTTAAACTTTAGAAAAGCTCATACTCTTTCAGATTTATTTGATTATATTGCCATAATTTACTACATTTTATGTCCTTTGTAGCCTAAGTAGGACCCCTGGACATTCCCTGTCCTTTTGTACTGACCAAAGTGAAGAACTTCTGATGCTTTGCTCCATCTAGCAACTGCACAGCTGATGAAGGGGAAGAGGTGCAGCTTAAGCAAAGTAAAATACAGTTATTATTGACTAATAATTAACTACGATAAACACTTGGCAAAAAAAAGCCTTAAGAGAGCAATATGCAAATACAAATCTAAAGGGATTATGCATGCCAGGCTGCAGAAAGCAAGCCTGAAGGGAAGTTAAAGTTGAGTGCTGTAGGGCTTCAGCTAAGCTGCCCTGCAACGCTGTGCTGCACTTATCAGAAAGCTGTCTCTGGCACTTTGAAGAAATGTCACACACAGCTGGAATGGTATATGAAGCATTCAGAAAGTTATTTTTCTAAAGATGATAACCAGAAGTTACAGGCTCAGCAAAATTCAGGGTGTTTCTTCATTTGCTCATGAACTTCAGACCTGTAATTCTTGAATTCAGGTTCCCCGTCTTCCTTTGAGCACATTTTTGTTTTACTCTTAGGTCTCTCTGGTTTATGACAACATAATCTCACTGTCGTGCAATGCTAAGAAAATACTTGAGCATGCTGAATCAGATTCCTTAACTGTCTTAAGCAGAGCATCTTGCCTAAGACAATGTCCAATCTTCTTCTGTGATCTGTCCAAAATCAAGACAAATCCCAAAACAGATCCACTCAGAGGGCAATTAATCCCAGTGCCTAAAAGGTCTGAATTCAGACTGGATGAACTGAATTGCTCTTTGGAGGTTCCTGACCACCATTCACTAATGACCCCTCGATGTCTAAAAAAAGGGAGATGAACCAGTCCTGCCAAACTATCTGCAACTACAAACATCATCAACACTAAAAGAACATCTGACAACAGCTTTGCAACCGGTTGTGGATGTTTTTTGGGAAAACAAAGTACATCAAGAATCCGGAGAAAAACCCAGGAGTTTGTATGCAGTCACATGACATATTAGTTGGAACAGATATGGAGAACAAGTGAATGAACAGTATTTACCCAGCAACTGTTAGGACTCTCGCTGGTTATGACATCAGGGCATAAAGCCCCACTGATTATTGAAAATCTATACTGCTCTCACACTCGTTAAAAAAATCAGGTCAAGATCTCTTTATTTTATCATCTTTATTTTCCTCTGGATGTTCCTTTGGAAAAGAGAAGCTGCAGGGAAGTTGCACACTGAAAAGGCATGCTGTATTTTTCCCTCAGCTAGGTCAAGGTAAGATCTTTGTATTGGGCATCTTCTTGAAAAATCTCTCCTACTTACAGCAAGAATGGTCTTGTTCTCTATTTCCCCTCCATCCACTTCTAGCTGTGTGAGAGCCAAATGTATACAGATATTTTAAATGAACAATTAATATTCATATAAACTGTAGCTTAGGTCATCAAAGGTTTGAAAGAACCCAAATTACTTAACTTCCTCAACCATGCACTTGTTCCCACATGTGTGTGACAGCAAAGAGGAAACAGCTCTGAAGAAAACAGGAAAAGTTCAAACTTGCACAGTCTCTGGCAAGAGCTTATTTTTAAAGCTTTCCCACATGAAAGAACCTGAACAATCAAAGCAAGGAAAAACAGGGTTTATACTATTAAAATATGACCAATTATGTAAGTTAGAACAACCTGAAGGCAAAAATAATTTCTGAAGCATGACAGTATTTCAGACTCTGGCATGCAATGTGCAGTGTTACTTATAGGATCTAAGAGAAGAGCAAAGGTTCAGTGACCAATCCACAGCAACCAAGAGAGTTACACAGCCACGAGAACTGGTTGACCTCGCTTTATCAAACCTCAGAGTATAAGAATCTCTCTTCCTTCCACATCTCCATAAATAACAAGAGGTTAGCCTTTGCAATTACATGTAGAAACGGAAGGACGGGTTAGGTGACAGAGATTTGTGGGTTTCACTGTGAAGCTACAATCCCATCACCAGAAAGCAATGATAACGTAACAAATGACTGCAGTGTGGGAGGACGAGTCTGGACGGCTAACAAATGGTATTTAAATAAGTAAAATACTACTGTACTTGATTCTAAAAGCATTTTTCATGTTTCAACACAGCACAAGACAATTTTCATTTAAGGAATAAAGGCATACCAAAGAATGAGTCACAGAATTGAAGACAATGGGATGGTGGTTTGAAATCCGTGGCATTCACTTAGATTCAAGCATTCAAATGATATTTGATCTGCTTATTATACCAGCACTGAAGCACCAAAACAAATTAAAGGCAGTTAATTGAGCATGGAAAAAACCACTGAATTTGCTGAATCATAAAATTCTTACTGTAAAAGAGCATTCCAATATAGACTGGATTCCCTACTACAGATGTAAAATGTAATTATATTGTTTAATTATGCATCTGAAAAGGATGGACAAAACCCACAGTGGATACATTACCCATTCTATTCTGGGAACTAGGGCACAAAGACTCCTATGAACAACTCTCTCTCTGATTACTACCTGGTTAATTCCTGTTGTTGAACATTAAGGTCAAGAATTTCAAAAGGCAGCTAAGACCCTTACATGCCCTAGTGCCACTAACTTCCACTAGCACTTCCACAGCAAGATGACTTCATGTGCCTTGAAAAGTTGCAGTCAAATAATTACTTATTTCTGATATTCAGAAAGCAAAAAGACAACCTGTATTTGCTATAGTAGCTTGGAAGGTAATGCAGCAGCTGTGAGACTCGGAGGTCAGATGAAAAGTGACTGGACACTAATCAAAGGGAGCACTCAGACTGAGCCATTTCATTTAAGGAAAATCTTGTGCTTGGGCAATTGGTTTGTTTGTTTGTTAAATTGGGTGAGCAGGTTAAACGCCTTCAGATTTGTCACTGTAGAAAGCTACAAAACACAAGATGCTCTGAATCTAAAAAAAAAAAAGTAAAGTGACACTATAACTGCAAATCTTTTAGATGCTATTACAGGCTCATGTAATTAATGAGACCACTGGGAAACAGTGCCATGCTACGACTTGTATTTTGGAATCTAGCCAAAACCAACTGTATTAAATAATCACCGTCAACTTAATTGAGGAAAAGATGCTTATAAACCAGGTGAGAAGCCTTCAAATATAAGGGGGTGTCTATGGTTCTCACAGCACTTACTGCACAGTGTCTCATTAGCAAAAATTGCAGGAAAGGGTGGGAATGCAATAGTAACACTACCTGGGTATAAAAAAAAAAAGTGTGAACAGATTTTTATAGCGCAGACGGTAAGTTAGGATTTCAAGAAAAAGTCAAAAAGGCTGAGGATATCTTCTATTCTTTGTATTTTTCCTAGGAAAAAACCCAAACAAACATTGGTGCAACAAAATCCAAGTTTTTTTAATGACAGTTATTACAGTTCTCGGAGAAAGGCATTTCTGTGCCCAGGAATTCCTGGGCTTCTCTTGTAACTGATTAAAGACTTTATGAAAACATCCCCCTGCCCTGCACATGAACCAAAACACCAGAAATAGGAAAACCTTGATGCCGTTTCATGCTTCAAAGTGAAAAGCAGCATGCTTATCACTGAGCATCCTTCGTCAGAGGGAAGTTAAGGCCTCAGGATATCAAACAGGGCACTTTTTAGTAACAGTCCAAGAGCCCCACTAGTTTTGCTTTTATGTCCTAGGTCAGCTCAGTCAGGCAAGCAGGAACTGTTTATCTTGCAGAATGATGTGTTTCCGGAAAACCGTAAACCACTCAGCTCTTTCACTGGTGAAATTAGAATTTTAGTACCTTAATACACATGAAGATCAAATCTATTTCCCTCTTAACTCCCGCAGTATGCATTCTTTTGGTATGGTGAGCTGTAGTCTCTTCTTGCTGTGTGCTCCAGGATGCTTTGGCTACGTTGTGCTACAGGCCTTCTATCTTTAAAAGCAGTTGCACAGGTAACAGAGCTCAGGAGGAGGAAAATAGTGCTTCTGTTGCAGCTCCCTCCTCCTCATTTTTAAAGCATAACAAATGTAATGGTATCCTGCTCTTTCTACATCATTAGAGCCCAGAGGAACACATCTGAAATCAGCCAAGCAGCAAACCTACTAGGAGAGCAGAGCCTGCTACACTCAGCGCTTTGTTCTCAGTTGGAAAAGCTATTACACATGCACGTACAAGAGATGGATGGAGATTACAGATGCCTATTGCTCCTCTTACTTACTATGTCTGGCACCACAATGCTAGTGGCATTTCAATAACCCCCTTCTGTACTACAGTTAGAAAATGAGTTGATAAAGCAGGAAGCAACTTTTTCTACTGAACTGCACCTCAGACAGGACTTCTGAGACCTGCACAGTCTTTTGTCCATCCAGTGTTTTTGTGGTCTAAGGTGTAGGAATGGGAAGCACCAAGATATAATGGGCCCATGGGTTATAGTCTGCATGAGAAAAGAAAATTATTCTCGTTTCTTTTTAAAATTCACCTTTAAGAGAGACAGCCTGATTTGGCTTTGCTGAATTTTGAAATGCCCCTCTTGCTGCAATGCTCTCATTACTAACGACTTTGTGTCAGTGGGA
Organism: Piaya cayana; assembly: GCA_013389865.1. Classification (NCBI taxonomy): domain Eukaryota; kingdom Metazoa; phylum Chordata; class Aves; order Cuculiformes; family Coccyzidae; genus Piaya; species Piaya cayana. Next base: position 328,059 of record WAAB01019075.1, read on the forward strand.
AAATTTCTTCTCACTACTGTTTGAACTCAGGTTAAGCAAACAGACCCATCAGTTGTCAGCATACTCAAACACAAGAGTAGTGGCAAGATGTGTGCTCATGGGAAGCGTGACAACGTAAGTTTACAACCTCAGCAGCAGCACTGGAAAATGGAAACTTTTTTCTTTTTTAAAAAAGCTCTAGAGAGAAGATTTATCCAACAGCATTTCCAACATCTACTAATTAAGACCATTAAGACAACTTTTTGCCTTGAAATCCACTTCTACACAGACAATCTGAAAATGGGAATTATGGCTGAGAACGTACATGGCCTTTATATCTTAAATATGATACAAAATACGCAGAAAGGATTTCCAATCTATGGGTGACCCGAGCTAACACACACCCTTGGTGCAGCAGAGCAGGCTGCAAGAAGCTTATGCTCTATGTTGCTACCTAACAGCACTAAACCCACCCTGGGTTTTGGTTCCATAAGTTGTGGTTCTGCCTCTGCTTCCAACTAGACACGTTTTCCACATGCAACTAAGTAATGGCAAGTGAGTTGTTGTACATGAGGTTTAATTTTCAATAGCTGGGGAAAGTAACATGGGAGCTGCAGGCAAAATAATTGATCTCCTCCAGATCGTCTGTGCTGCCAAGTATAGCAACTCATTCTTTGCGGCACTAATGCTGCTCTTTCATCATTTCTATGCACGCTGTACCAGACAGAGCCAGGCAAGTAAATGTACACATTTATATGCATTCACCCACAAATTATTACACTGTTCATAGGTAAGCTGGAGAATATAAAACAATATCAAGTATGATGTATATGTTGGCGGGAAGATCACATTATAAAACAGCATGGGTGTAAGTGCCCCATGGAAGCCACAGCTGGAATAGATGCATTTATGAAATTCCAACATATTAAAGCACATATGAGTTCTGGAAAAGGGGTTGCTCCTTCCCAGACCTCCCATCCAGGGTCATAAGAGTAACACTTCCTGAATGACAGACTGAATGTATGGAGTACCCTTAACTCACAAACAGACTAAAAGAAAAAAAAAATTATGCTTGGAGTATAAGAAAAGATACCCACATATAAATCTTAGGCAGATGAAAGGTTGCTTTAGCATATCACCTCCTACATAAGCCATCCTTGTCAAATTCAGGTTCTCTCTCTGTACAAACAAGCCCTAGCTCAGTCTTTAAAACCCCTTTTGATGTCTATGCCTAGCTATACTTCATACGTAGACCCAGGCCATGCTCCATGTACTCCATCCACACTTGCCTGCTACCCTCGCAGCAGCTCACTCAGCAGCACCATTTTCATTCCCTTTTGGCAGTCTGGGTGAAGCAAACTGCTCATCTCATCTTTGCAGTGGCAGAACCAACCTAAAGTACTTGAATAAATTCTAGGGGAAGAAGCTTTTATCAGGATGCTCTCAAACCCAAGACAGACACCCCTAAACCAGGCACTCAATTATATTAGATCTTATTTACATACATTATTAGGGAGAACTCTTCAAAAATTATGAGATAAATAGTCAAAGAAAGGGTTTATTTCACTTCAAAGAGAACTGAGCAAGTTCAGCATTTTCAAAACAGGTTAAGTATGTAAATTACATAGGTAAATATGCAATGCAATGGGACAAAGGGCAAACAAATCTCTTGATGAGAACTGTTCTTACCGTATAAAAACTAGCTTAACCTTTGACGGGGCAGTCTTAATGATCGCAGAAGCATTCTGGTGACTTCTTCCATACAATATCTGATTGTTTATCTGTTAAAAGAAAATGAAGATTTTTATATGAGTGGAGAAGTATGCATTGTTTTAATTTCCATCACTAAAACTTCAAAATTTACTGTGGAATAAAGAGACAAGATTCAAAGAAAATGCAGTCCACAAAATATAAAGTGCTTTTTGAAGCTCATACATCCAGGAATATCAATGTTGCACAGATATATACACCTGTCTGTACAGTGATGTTGAGATAGAAATACCAGAGCTGATTAAGATCCTCTTTCAGGCACAGTTGTGCTGCCAAATGACATCATATGATATACATAGAAGATGATGAACACTACTCCTCTTGGCTTTAGACTGCCCAAGGTGGTTGTCCTACTCTCAGCTTGTTACCAAAGGATGGGGTGTAATCTGCAGCTCAGCAGCAACACTTTAAAAAGCATCTCATCTTTCTTATTGTTCCTTTTGAAAGGTCCACAGAACTGCAGCCTTAGAATGGATTTAAAATATTACATGTTTATCATCTTAGACTCTAATCTATCAAAGGAAAAATACTGTATTAATAGCAAAACTTTCCAAGTTTTATTCTAGACCAATATAAACCAGAAACAACATAGGTCTAATTTAGTCTTATTAGTGGGCCAAAATTGAGAGAAATCTTTTATTCTTTTTCACAGACCCATAGAATGGACTTTAGGTATTATTTTCAGATTTTTGGAAAACAACTTGATCTGACAAGAATCATACAGATTTGACAACAGCAGAGATTTTGAGACTAACACTCCTATACTTAATCTATAGGCAACGGGCAGTCCAAAAAACTTGCTGTTAAGATTGTGCTGACTCCTCAGTTCCATGGGAAGGAGAAATGATATCCATGGGGACAGAAAGGGCAACTTAAGGACATGCCACATTACTCTTGCTGTGATGGATCAAACAACTAAGCAGTTACAGACACCAAGTCTGTCCAAAGTCTGCTTCCGATATTTTTGTTGCATGCAAGCAAACACCAAAATTTTCAGAGGGAAATAGCTTGGCTTTAATATAGTATGTGCTTCAGGACTTTTCTTCCTGTAGGAACTAGAAGTCTTTTTCCAGTTTGATGAAAATACAATGCCTACTGTCTCCCAGTGCCATGCTCAGTGATAGGAACTTTGACAAGGACAACAGCATTTCAGAGATGAATACAGGAGGTACTTCTAAGCCTGTATCATACCACAAAAATAATGTGCAGTGTAAAATCAGACTATTTAAAGCATTACATTTATTTCTGAGGCAGGGCTTGCCCTTAACACCTTGCTCCATCTCAGCCTACCCAAAGTGCCCCGAGTTTCTTGGGCTTCAGCTCCTCTTCATTAATGCCCCCCACCTCAGAGCTATCCTAAGATTTCTTGCCTTTCAGCTCAGGCAATGCACAAACTACCACCACAAAGATCATATGTAGAACATAAGATAGGAATGAATATCACAATAAAGTTAAAGAAAGTAAAAGCTGAGGTAAGTATGGTGGGAAAAATAAGACTATGTCAAGGAGATTAATAAAACCCTTGAGCAGTCTCTTTAGATTTTCAGATTTAAAACTAAGCTGCATCAAGGTGGTGAAGGAAAATATCCTCCCCTTACAGCAGGGAGCAGGTTTTCCATCAACTTCAACAACTCAGACTGGAATAAGCATCAAGATAGCAATGTTCAGTTGCAGAACAATTATTTACCTACATCTGAATACATGTACACATGAATATAGAAATTAATTCAAAACCTACATTTAATATTTTTTATTTTGTCAAAAAAGAGGGTAAAATTTTAAAGATAAAGAAATAGAACTTAATAGTATTTGGAGTCCTTATGTTAGTTCAAGTTCACTGTTCAGCTCGTAGCGTGTTTTGCTGTTTAAGCAAGCATCAGAGGCTTCCAAGCGTGCAGAATAATCTGCTATTTAACTCTGTCAAAATTTGCACTCCAAGCATCTTGATTAGATTAATGCATCTCTCTGGAGCTAGAGTGTTCACACACCCTTCCAAAGTGAGCAGCTAGCTTCATTTCAATATTGCCAATTTTTTCCTTCCACTCTTCATTTACAACATAATATTTGCATTCCCATTTGATATACCAATGCTGTTTAAAATAATAACAACAAAGCACAGGAACAATTTACTAGAGATTATCACAGAATCACAGA
>WAAB01019075.1:332003-345423 GCA_013389865.1 Piaya cayana
CTGTTCTCCAGCCCCTTCACCAGTTTCGTTGCTCTTCTCTGGACACGCTCCAGAGCCTCAACATCCTTCTTATGGTGAGGGGCACAGAACTGCACACAGTATTCAAGGAGCGGTCTCACCAGTGCCGAGTACAGAGGGAGAATAACCTCCCTGGACCTGCTGGTCACACCGTTTCTTTTTTGTTACTGAAAATTTCTGTATTTGATTTTGGGTTTGTGTTCTAAGCAGATTTTTCCATTCAGACAAGAAATAACTGGCCAAGTCTTACAGCCTAGTGTCATACAGGTCACTTGGTCATATTGGCAACTTGACAATATTACTGTCTTATTTTCAGTGGATCAAAACAACACACAAGTTCATCAGTTGTACAAGGACAATGCAGAAACGGGAATAAAGCCCCTAACACTCGACTGTTCATGAAAATTGAAGTGCAAACCATTTATCTACCAAATTGATCACTGTACAAAGAGAGAACCAAGAAAGGTCTATACAAGTCTGAGCCAGCAGAATATAATCAGCACTGAGGAAAGAGCATCACACCAACATTTGCAAGGGGTTAATATGGTACTGCCCTAGCTGCCATGGTTGCAAAGATAAGGCAAGACCATGCCTTGTTCAAAGAGAAACTTAAGAATCTGATGGCAAACTTAATGTTCAGTTGCATTCTGGCTTCAAGCTGGACTTGAAAGATTCAGTGAGTTTGTTGACTTTCTTTTTCTAAGTTAAAAAGTAAATTATTCACTGGGAATACTGTATACTTTACAAACTGTTTGGATTTAGTTAAATTACCATTAATCTTTCTAAACAGCAGACTTCTTAGATTAAAATATATTGTCTTTACTCTGGCTACATTAATCCTATTCAGTGCATGTATAGTCCAAAATTTAATTAGTTGTGCGCTGGGTCTGTAAGTTATAATTATTTAATTGCAACAAAATGAAAGGATAATCGAAGTAATAGATCTCCACAAGGTTTTGGACTGTCCTACATAGTTACCACAGCCAGTATTAATTTTTCCTTTTTCTTTTCTTTTTTAAAAAAAGGTCACTTTATTTTGCAAAGTAAATTAACGTTCCATCAGCTTCATATACCATAGTGATGATCAAAGCACAAAGACCTACTTAAATAAAACAAAAGAAGAGAATATCTACGATTTCATAAGTAACACCATTTTACATCTTTCAAATTAAATAAACACGTCAGATTAACCAAACAGTACTCTGGCAGTCAAAACCTATAAATCTGTGCTTTACTTTTTTCATTCATGATTAGAGAAGAAAAACAAAGCTTTGACTAAGCAAAAGGCTGATCTAAAGCAACCTCAACTCTTCTTTAAGTGTCTTTCTATATAATCTCTTGGAAAGACACGAGAGAACAGAGAAAGATAAAAACATGTGACAGGTATGAGGTCAGGTCACCAGGTTTCAGTTCAATTTTTAATATAACCCTACACTGCTTTATGGCAGATTTTATCACATATCCCAAATGTACTGTTGCCCTCATCTACAAACGTTTTGGTTTACAGTTTCATACACTAGAGCAGCAGAAAGTACAAACTCACTGAAATCTGAGCTCTTAAGAGGAAAAAAATGTAAAGGACTGTTTGCTTCTCAAACTTTAATTTGCAGAGGAGAAACATTAGACATGGGTATTTTAAAAAAGAGCACTATTTTTACTATGTGGCAGTAATGGAAATCCATAAAATTAGTATCATCTGATTTTTATTAAAATCAAGTTAAATGATACCCCAAAGCTTGTAAAAGAACTGGCATAGCTTTCTCTAAGAATTATTTCTTTGTATAAATGCGTTAAGTTCCTTCTAACCACAGAAACTGTAGCATTTTGATACACAACCGGACTCTCTGAAACAATGGGAAAAGTTTCAAAAACTTTTTGATCAGATTATAGAGACCAAAATCCCCAATACACCAAACTGACAAATAGTAAAGCAAGAAAAAGACACTGGAAAGAAAAATTAATTAATTAGAATGTGAATTCTTCTTTCCTCACCAAACCTATTTCCCAGCACATGTTCAAACACATACTTCACCTACAGTGATCAACAGACTATAAACTCCATTAAGACAGAAAATCACGTGCACAGTGTCACAGTTTGGCTTTGCCGTTGGCTTGGCAAGCAGGTGATCCTTGCAGTTCCCCCACCTAGCGATTGTGGAAAGTGACTGGATGACAGAAAACTGCAGACTGTCTCTGCCCTTGTAGACAACTGGCTTTTTGACTACAGCTTTACTCTATTCGCAGCTTTAAGAATCACCACTCAACGCTAACCCTATGGGTAACCTTTATACAAAGTTAACACATTTGTATACAAAGAAAAGTATATATATAAAAGTATACTACAAAAAGACCAAAAGGACACTACCCCTCAACATTACCATCAGTAAATGAATCTGAAAATAAGAACAGAAACTATGACTATTGTGTTTAAACAGCAGTTTGGAAGAAATACCAGCACTGGTGTTAATTATTCAAGATGACCAGTCTCTTGTGAAAACCCCACTATCCCTCTGTGTTTAAGTGACTGTCCCTCTTCAGGGATAGTGCCATTTGTCTAATCCAAAGCAATTGTCTTGAAACAGGAAAAGCTAACATAATATCACAAGTGAACTGAGAACAAAACACTAGTCCTCATATTCTAGATCTGAAATGGCATTGTGAATTTGGCTGGGTAGGTTCATTTACCTGCACAAAATACTGATGTATCTATTATAATGCTGAAGCATAACAGGTTTATAGAATCATAGAATCATAAGACTTTTGAAGTAAAATCACAATAAAAATTCAGTTAGCACGAAAGCCCTCTGGTTTTGAGATATGACAGAAATGGCATAGAAAAAAAAAAGAAAACTACCAAACCTGCCTCTCATGCAGCTGTCCAGAAGGGACAACAGGTAAGCCTGTTCTCTGATTCTTGATTACGAAAACTGGCTTACACTCTATCAAGTAATGCTGGGGCCTCCTAGAGCAAAACGTCTAAACAAGCAGTTTCCTTCCATCTCCTGCCCCATTTTCAGCAAGATAAGCAGGGACAAGTGGATGGCAGAAAATCCCAACATCAGTAATTTAGCATAAGATGGCTCTGTACAGCTTGGTTTATTCACAGAATGGAGTTGACTCGCTTATGGAGAGATGATAATAATAGTAATAATAAGCTGGATGATCCAGTGTGAATAAAACGTACTGAAAGGACAGACCCATGCAGAGTTCATGAGCAGCAGGGCTTAACGGCATAGGTACAGCACCATGTGAACGTGCTGTGGGCCACGCTGGGCACAATCAGCCACAGGACTAAGTCCAAAATAATAATATATGAAGCAGCGCAGGCACCTGCACTAAATCCTCAAGAGTGCAAGGCAGAAGCACCACAGATGGTTTCTTTGCTTGGAAAAAGAACAGAAAAACAGAACTTGTGTCATGTGAAAAATAGATTCTTGTGCAGAGGGACCAAATTCTAACCCAAGTATTTTTCCTCCACGTATGACAGTAGGATGAAAGGACCTTCTTCCTCAAAAAGCTGTCTTCCTCAGCTATTTACCCATGCAAAATATCACAAGAGATGTACTTAAAAAAATAATGAATACATTCATTTTTTAATGTCACCTGCATTTCATTCAATGCATAGGCTGAACTGACTTTAAAAACAAGACAGGATCATTCACCACAAAGACTACTGTTGTTTGGAGAAGCTAAAAGTGAGATGATATTTCATTAATTCAGTGACAAAAAATATTATGAATAATGAGCTGAGGTAGTCTGGCAGCATCCCACATCCTTCAATTGAATCCAAACAAAATCCAGTTCAAAATGAAAATGAAGACATAACATCTGTCTATCTATAGCTATCTATACACATCAATCCCATTTACCTTACCCCTCCGTCAACAGCCACAGGGAATAAGTTGTAAATACTGCTACAACGCTAACCAACAGGATTCACTGGGGCATCTCAGGACAGTGCAGAAATGCCAGAGGCTTCCTAAGATGTTAATCCCTTCTCTTGTTGATACGTTCTATGATTCAAGACTGATGTGTAATCAAAGATGTACTTCAAACATGCAGTAAGATAAGGGTGGTTTATTGGCAGAAGAACAGATGAGGATACTAGGGAAAATGACCACAAATGCTTATGAAGTGGTTGCAAAGTCCAAGAGCTTTTTTATCTACAGACTAACAGAATATTTGACCACTGGCAATGGCCAGCAGCTCAGTCTGCACGTAGAGCAGCTTAATACCTACATGTGCTATCCAAAGGAAGAGAAGTGAAGTTGTTTAATCAGTAAAAACTGTCCATCCAGGTCTCTGAATGAAGGAAGGATACTACGGGAGAGATGTAAAATGCTTCTGCAACCGACAACCATACTCAGAGTCTTCAATTTTAGGTCTTTAACTGAAGAAAACTAAACAATTTTCATTTCCTCATTTCTGAACACAGGAGTTTGCCTTCAATGCTCTTTTAAAATATTTTGTTGTACAAGGTACTGCAAGCCAAGCCAGCTGACCACCTTGATCTCTGCATCAGTGGCATGGAAGTAGCATGAAATCACACTGGAGAAATTCAAAAGCCATCTGGACACAGTCCTGGGCAATTGGCTTGAGGTGGGCCTGCTTGAGGAAGTGGGGTTGGACCAGATGACCCATGGAGACCCCTTCCAGGCCCAACCATTCTGTGATGTTCCTACCTTGACGTCCCATATACTTGTAGGTACAATGATTCCTAATGTTTACTGAAATTTATTGAACCTAGTGGTTATTGAAAAAACCTGCCAGGGTAAATGCTCATTAGTTCCACTTCAATGCTATTCACATAACACTGAAATGCTTTTAAAAGACAAAAAATGAGAGCTGTGAATAATTGACCACTAGTGTGAACGCAAGAGGTCTGTACAAGACTAATGCAGAACCCATTCCTTTGTAACATAGGATGTTTTGACATTGGATACATACTGGGGACTGGAATGAGATCACCACATCCTTTCATATAAGTAATGGCAGTTCTACCCACTGGAGAAATACCTTTAACTTGATTGCAAAGGTAAACAAAACAGGTCTTTACCAAAATCTTGAACTTTGGTTTATTGAAGTTGGGCATTTTTGAGATGGTGAACACTACTTTTCTTTCACTATAGAAAAAAACCAAACCCAAACATCTAACTATGTCTAACTTGACAGGGAGAGAAATTAGGGCAACAATACTACTTTGAAAAAATCACACACAGAATCACTAGGTTGGAAAAGACCTCCAGGATCATCGAGTCCAACCATTCCTATCAAACAGTAAACCATGCCCCTCAGTACCTCATCGACTCATCTTTTAAACACCTCCAGCGATGGTGACTCAACCACCTCCCTGGGCAGCCTCTGCCAGTGCCCAATGACCCTTTCTGTGAATTTTTTTTTTCTGATGTTCAGCCTGAACCTCCCCTGGTGGAGCTTGAGGCCATTCCCTCTTGTCCTGTTCCCTGTCACTTGGGAGAAGAGGCCAGCTCCCTCCTCTCCATAACCTCCTTTCAGGTAGTTGTAGAGAGCAATAAGGTCTCCCCTCAGCCTCCTCTTCTCCAGGCTAAACAACCCCAGCTCCCTTAGCTGCTCCTCATAAGACTTGTTCTCCAGCCCCTTCAGTAGCTTTGTTGCTCTTCTCTGGACTTGATCCAGAACCTCAACGTCCTTCTTGTAGTGAGAGGCCCAGAACTGAACATGGTATCAGAGGTGTGAAATGCTACTTATAACATGGCTTCTGCATGTATTCTGCAAGCTTTGAGATATATGTGATTAATCACAGATGGTGCACCTTTCAAGTCCTGCTAGCAGTACTTAACATTAGATCAAACAAACAGTGCAAGGCATAACTCATGAGATATAAGAAAACTTTGGTGGATTCTTCTTTGTGGGGAAGTATCGACATAAAATGTTCTACCTTTCCTGTACCAGGAACTACCTGGTAGTCCATAAGTCCTACAGTGCCATAAGTCCTTACAACTGGTAGTCCCTGCAATCCAAAATTCAACAATTTAATTATTTTACCATTAGAATTTGGTGTCAGGGACAGAAAGAAAAGATAGATGTGGAAGAAAAAGTAATTTTCCTACCCTATTCCAGCATGGCATAGACCTTCATACCATCTATCACACTTTAAAAGGAAATAATAAACTTCAGATGGTGGTATTATTATAGCAAAACATGTCTGTCTTGTACTATGTGTATTGAAAATCTGTAACTACACAACTGTTCAACAATGACAAATTCTTAGACAATTCTGAGTACTCCCAAGGTACTCCCAGGCAGTCAAACTGCTCTTTCTCAAATCAAGAAACGTGACAAAATAGGTGGTTCTCTGAAGGCACAGTGTTAGTTGCTGCAAGATCAAAAAAGCACCACCCACAGAGAGCAGCAGGTCAGCATACAGCTACTCTTCTGCAAAAGCTTCTCTCTAAAGGAAAGATCCCCAGGGATGGGTGAGTTTTTTTTAAACCACTGAAGCAATCATGATGTGGGGAACCACTGAAAGTACCACAGCAAGTGTCATTCTGCAACAGCCAAAAATCAGATAAAGTATGGGAAATATGCTTTTTCATCTGAAGGTGAAACAAGGAGACAGAAGAAAAAGAGAAGGCAAAATACCCTACTTGCTAATCAGCTCTCTTGCCTCGCGGGTAACCTTGTGCCAGACACAACTAAAGAAAAGAAGTATTTTAAGTTACAACAGATCAAAACAGATTACAGCATGAAATTTTATTTTCAGGATGGGGGATATCCCTGTCATCTGTAAAAACACAGATGGTAACTTTGAGGGGGTTTTGGTTTTTTAATGTAAGGTGTGAATTTCCCTGTGAAACCACATATGCACTACAAGGATAGATTTACTATCCCCTTCCTGCCTTTCAACGGTCGCTCCCTAAGCATAGCTTGTGAACATGCTGAGAGCACAGACTTCACGGACAAGACACTAGTTTTCACAGGCCAATGATTTTTGTTTCACTGAAAACACATTTACCTGCCAAAGGCCAAGTTCTCAGTTGGCATAAATCAGTGCAGCTCCTTGCCTCAGCCACATAAATCCATTTGTGGGCTTTATTTAAGATTCAGATGATAGCTTCACATATGCCTCTCCCTCTCTCCATATGAACCCTGCTTAGTCAAAGGAAACACTTACCTCTAGAAGTTCATCGCCAATATGCATCCTTCCATCTCGTCCTGCAGGTCCATCTGGATTGATACCAACTACAAAGATGCTCATACGAGAGCGGTCCTTGTTGCCAGCAAGACTCAGTCCCAGTCCATTTTTGTCTTTCTCAAGCTCAATAATGTGCAACTCTCCTGGTAGATCTGCATATCTTTGCCTGATTTTCTCTAGAAAGATCAAAACATAAAATGAGTTCTAACACAGAATAACATATGCAGATGTTCAAGAACACATACAAATAAGCTAGAAATTGATGGTTTCTCAGTGTTTACTCTTTGGTAACAGAGGTCTTTCCAGCACAGACTCTAAAATACCATTTGCTGTGACTGTATTGCTCATATAGCAAAATGCAGCATCAGCTGCTAATACTATTCACATTAAAACTGCGCTATTTTAATTATTTGTACAACAAGCTGGTACTAAAACAAAATTTTTGTGAAGGAAGGGTAAACAGGGGAATTCCAGAGGCACCTCAAATCTTACCTTACAAAACCTACCAATTTCAGGAAACTCTTATGAAGTTAGAGCTGGTTAATTAACCACTATGGGAAACCGAAATGCTTACATAGCAAACCTACTGCAAACTCACATCTCAGGGTAGATTTTTTTTACTTTTGGTTCTTTCTGGTCACTCAGGAATATGCTTACCATGCTCTGCTTAACATTATGTGCTACTGTGCGGATGATTAATCAAAGCAGATGTCAATGACAATGTATATGATTGATTACATTTTTAAATGCAGCCTCACTTAATATTAAGGTAGTTATTTGTCTTTCATCTACATTTCAACCATTTCTGTCATGGAGTGCAATATACTTACAAAGTTATTTGGAGCACATTGCATGTCTGTGGATGCTGACAGTTTAATCTGAATGTCTTTTCACCACTGGCACAGAAACACCTAACTATTGCGTGCGGGGGTCAATCACAGCAAGGGTGTTTATTTTCCTGTCTGATCAATCTTTTGCAGATTTTAAAGCCAGTCTCATAACACCACCTACACCCAGTGCTTCAGCTGGGCCACACGTTATAAAGATCAAGTCAAAGTACTTTGCTGTAGCTGGCTATCACCTTTAGTACAGAGCCCAAGGTGACAGAAGCTGCTGCATTATGCATTAAGAGGAGAAATAAGAGAGATTATATGTTCCACCATATCCCTGAGTCAGCAGCAGTAGCTGGATCAATATTAGCTGTTACCAGTCTACTGGGGAAGCATATTTTAATAGTATAATTTAACTACTGTTGTGAATGTTCCCATGACAACAAGGGAGAGGGGAAAGAGCTGGGGAAGGTGACAGGAAAGCAACTAAAAAAAAAAAAAAAAACTGCTGAGAAGAAAGACAATGAAGTAGAGGTGTTCCTCCCACTGTCCCTGTGCAGGATGCCAGGGTGATTTAGCCAAACTTGGGTCCATGTCAGTGGCTCTTCTTCCTAGGGATCCTTCCCGAGCAATTGTTCCAGCTGCAGCAGCCCCTTGTGTTTCAGCAGAAACCTCTGGAATAAGGGGAGTAGTCTCCTGTCTCCAACTCCAGATGCACCCAGGAGAATTATATGCACTCAGAGCAACATGGACAAGAACTAGCTCTCTTAGTACTGTATTTACATGCTGGCATTTTCCTGCCACACTCAAAACCCCCAGTGGCCTGAAGCCTGAGCATAAATCCTGAGGGCATATATTAAGTATGTGTTGTTATCCTTGGAAAGCTGTGGAGCCCTAAGGACATCTGCACAAAATGAGAATATCATAAAAAATTAGAAACTTCACTTGTTACTATCAATTATATGCCAAGTATTCATATAGCTGCATTAAATGGTAATCCACAGAGCTGCACAGTTCTTTAAAATATTTCTTAACTAATGAGGTCAAAATGTAATTAGAGGTGTGATTTGCTACTTGAACTTGGAAAGTGTTTTTCTTCTGTTTAGTATGCAGGACATATCCTGCTCAAAAATGGAAGCAAGGAAAGGTCTTGAAAACAGTGCTTCTGAAAGCACAGCAGATGCAGGCCCAGACACAGCTACATCGTTTTGTTCACACCACCAAGGTTTAACATTCTTTTCCCATTAAATTAAGTCTAGACCTGAATAGCATTAAGACATTCTCTGCCTACCACAACTGAACAAACAACTCATTGCAGTGCAGTCGGTAGTTGTAGGGTATCACAGCCATAAGAAAAGGTATTTCTTAGTGATTGCACTTGCGTAGATAAAGCAAGGAATCAGTGCTCTGGAGGGATGCTGTTGACTGATTATTGCTCTGCCACAGTTCCTTCTATTGCTGTTCTACATGGACAACAAATCTCACTTTCTTTTGCTATGAGCAAAGCACAAGTCTAAAGCATGTTTTTAGCAACAGACTTGGATGCACAGAAAAGAGGTGAAGGAGCAAGGATAACACACACACTTAAACATTGCACAGACTGTATACATGAAGTTGTATGTCTTCAGAGACTACTTCAAAATTAATTTCTTGCTTTTCAGTAAAACCTGAAATTCCTGAATACGAGCCTGGTGCAGGAGCAGCTCTGTGACACTGCACACTGGCACCGCTTCAGTCTCTCCCTGCAGACAAGTACCTTCTGAGACTACAGATTATCAGTAACTCTGTAAACTCTAAAGTGTTTCCTTCTGCTTGTGCAGCCCCAAATGAGTTCTGTCACATGGGAAAAATGTTAGCTGTTCAGAATTAGACGTATACTCCTGTTCCGTGCTAGGCTGAAATCACAAGTGATTGTTATGTCGATTGCCTGGGATGAGACAGAGCCCCACTGAAGTTTCTCGTCTGCCTGTATTGGGTCAGGACTAGAAACCTGGTGAGCTGATGTCTAGCTCAGCACTCCAGCTGCACCAATAATCATCCACTGGGGGGACAATTCTTTGGGTAAAGAAAAATTCACCTGGGCAAAATCTAGGGGTCACCAAGTTGCTTTTACATGTTTAAAGCATTTTTTAAAAGGGTTTTCCCTGCAGTACTGGATTTTGTTTGAAAAATCCCCATATTTCGAACAAGAAACTTCTGTGTGGACTTAAGTCCTTCACTAAACTACCACATTCATTTACAAAGCAACTACTTGAAAAGGTCAAGATAACCGGAGTGGTAAAATACTGGGACGCTACAGAGGAATCAATGAAGATTCTACATGCCGAGCACTGTTTCCAGCCTGGCTGCGGACCATTATTGAGTGCTGCCAGAGAAGATGCAAGTGTGTACGTACATGTTCACACATGTAGGGACAAGGAGAGATACCCCTGTTTTAAAATCAAGCCTCCCTGAACAACAGAAGGTTCTGGCTCTCGCAAGCCTCACCTCCTGCAATTAAACACTTCCAAGGGCAGTCCTCACCAGCAGTGTAAATGATAACACGCTACTCCCAGTGGTGTCCTTGCGTTACTCATCCAATCTGCATACAAATATCCTTTGGGCATCCAGCTGACTTCCTATAACATTGCAATCGTATTCTCAGTTTGCCTCTTAATAAGAATCTCATAAGATTATTTTAAACAAGTATTTACTGCTTAAACAAACATGCAACCAAGGCATCTTCTTTTTAATTCCTTTTTCAGCTGTTTTTTCTCCCCTCCAGCTGGTATCATTTTTCAGTTCTCTGCCTAGCATTGGGGAGCCAGTTAGCATCTGCTTTTGCGAAGAATTCCATTATCTGCCTTCATTACCAGATACTTTACACAAGGCAATTGTAATTCTGTTGTTGCTGCATTACACATGGGACAAGTTGTTTCTTGTTTTGGCCCTACATGGAGTTGTTTCCACATTTGGTGGCAATATGCCTATCACAACTTCTGCAGACGTATCTCACCAACAATATTTAACTAGCTAAGGTTGCATCCTGTTTCTTTTTAAAATACTATACAGCTTAATGTGAACTAAAAGCACAAGTACAGGCTTTAGTGATCACTCTTGCAATAGTATTTTCCAGTTATATTAGCAGACAATCACATTTCAAAGAGAAATCCTGGAAATGGAAGACAACTGCTTTCAAACAATATACTATTATGCTACTGCATATGTTTCTCTGCTTCAGTCGCTATCCCTATTATATTAAACAGAGAGATAAAAGAAATAAACAGGGACAATATGGCCAGGATATTGGAGTTTGCATTATCTAGTATTGCAACAAATACACAATTCATCTGCAAAGAAAAAACAGACACCACTTCTCAGAAGGCAAAAGCTCTCTAAATTACAAAGCACTTGCGAAGGGCTGAGAAGCCTGTTTGCCAAACCTAGTGAAATCTCCAGTTAAATGAGCTGAAGGGGAAAAGGTGTTTCTTTTGAAAATGGTGTCTCTGTGTGATGCAAATTACAGTCTATCTAAAAGGTAAAAAGAGGAAAGAAAAAGCTCTGGATGACTCAGCTACATGATTCTTTCAGTACCACAATATTAAAACTGTCTAGGTGAAATAAAGATAAAAGAAAGGAGGGAAAACACCACAAAAAAAGGCATGATATTTGTATACAGAAGGTGATACTGAGGATTTTACATCTCTCTTGCGTTCCCTTAGATAACTGTTAGCAACATATGCTGGGTTTTAGAGACTTTACAATGGTCTCATTTATCAGCCTCTGTTCACTTTAATGGTTTCAGCTACCATTTTTATCACATAGCACATAACATGGTTACAGTCTTAGCCTTTTCTGAGATTACTGTGCTCAGACAGCAGTGCTACAGTATCACAACCACTGTTTTTCATTTAGTAACGATAGATATCAGAATGCAGCCAGCATCCACTACACAGAGCCAACCTTGCATATCAAACAACTAATTCCCTTCTTGATTTCACTATAAACATTAAAAAAAAATGTAGAAAGTCCCTTGAAAGCTAACCCTAGAGCTGCAAGGGTAGCATGTCTAATTTACTGATTACAATTTACAAGAACCTAAATAAGCATATTGAAGGGACCATAATTGAACAAATGGGGGTTTAGAATTCTCCCACTACTAATAATATAATAAGCTTATTGTTTTAATCTTCCCACTAGCCCTCTATTCAGCTCCAAGGAGGCAGACAGTTCTTCAAACCTTATCTCAAATGTGATGCACTTGTCTGGTTTTGTAAGCTTTAAACTGAAAAATAGAGAGAAGAGTATTTTTGTAATGCTTTCTTAAATTCCATAAAATCATTCTTATTCTCCTTGCATTGGTGAGCATGCATGAGAAAAATAGGCCAGTTGTATTCAAAACAGGCAAATATAAATGGAAGAGACAGAGATTGTGTTATGACCAGTCCCCATCGCTCAGGTGGTGAGGGGAGAGTCTGATGGGACTCACCTTCATAAATGCTGTTCTCTCCAAACCTGTGGGCAGAAAGCACCCCTACAAGTGGCATGGGGCAGCAATGGGTTCCCTGTCTGATCCAGAAACTCAGCATCCCCTACAATCTCCCTGTGACATCCACACCATCCCTTTTGCAACACCTTGCTTCATATCCACCAGTTGGAAGTCATTTACCAAAACTGAAGTGATGATTTTCAGGAAAAATAACCCCCAGCAGTTATACTATTCTTTGGCACACTTCAGTTAATGTTATCACCCCAAGACCAAGTCTGTCATATATAACAAAGGAAAAAAAGAGCAGCTCCATAGCTGTATCTCTCCCGTTCCTCCCCCAAATACTCCAAGCTAACACATTATAACATTACTTTTAAGTACACAAGGGAGGAAGCATGCGCAAGGTGCTGCACAGACAAAGCCTTCTCTAGATGAAGAGCTAAAGCATTGGCTTTCATACTCTCACAAATACAACTCAAGCTCAAGTGAAAAACAAGCAAGCATTAAATGCTCATGAGTCAATATTCCCACCTAACTTTAAGACTGCCTATTCCTTTTAGTGTGTGAAGGATCTGGGCAATTATTTGGAATCTCCAAGTTTTTTCTTACAGCTGCTCCCTTCAGCTCAGGCTCCCAAAATATTCTGCTCCTCTCTTGTCACTGAAATGCTTGCAGCACCTTCTCAGCTCACACAAAAAAACTTTCCTTCTCCACTGCTTTCCTTAAATCCCACTTGTTCCTCACAGCACCCTTGTTAAAATGGAACATAAAAGTTTCTGCTAGTGGTTTCTAACTAATCCAGGAAGAAGACTATAATGAGAGCCTCCATAATCCAATTCATCAAGCACCATTTCGTTTTGTTCCTGGGAGCAAGTGACATTTAGAAAGTTATCAATTTTTTCTTCCTACAAGCAAGAAATCATAGAATCA
>WAAB01019076.1:7601-25319 GCA_013389865.1 Piaya cayana
ACTGGCCTCCAGCTGGATTTAATACCATTTCCCACCACTCCCTGGGCCCAGCCATCCAACCAGTTTTCCATCCAGGAGAGCGTGTGCTTGTCCAGGCCAGAGGCTGACAGTTTCTGAAGCAGAATGCTGTGAGAAACTGTGTCAAAGGCTTTACTTTTTTTTTTTAATGTTATTCTTCATTGTATTTTGTTACATATAATGTTACTTGTATTGCCTTCAGCAGGAAGTTTACAGATTATGCCACTGAAGGGTAATGTGCATAAGGCTTAAACATATATAGAGGAGAATTTTATGAAGCCCAGAGACAATAATTTATGAAAATGAAAGCTATACATCCACAGTAATTTTATTCATATGACATCTTTTTTCATACCAGCTCTGTCACAGACTATGTACATAAAAACTAACTCACCTGCACTGACACATGACATACTCTAGGGCTGTAAATGCCAGCAGTATAGTAAGGGAGAATGAAATGAATAACATTACATCTAATTGAAATAGGAAGGGGAACTCAGTTAGTCAGAATCTAACTTGAAGCTGTGTTAGTTTTGTTTCAGTTAGGTTAAAAATTGTCCTGTCTGTAGAAGTAAGATCATAGCAGATAAAACAGTGGTGATAGATTGCTTACATTACTGAAAATGTTTCTATGGCTATCTTAAATCAGATTTTATCAGAAAAAGTAATATTGAATTCTATAGCAACTCTGTTTATATTAGTTTACCTGTACAACCTGATGCTGATGATTTTAACACTTAGTAAGTTAAACTTTCTTCTCTGAAATTTAAAAATGCTCTCTTTCTTAATTCTAAATTATGTGTGTCTCTATGTGTGTCCTCAAACTCTTTTACATAATCATAGCACTGATTTTCTTAGATACCACTGAATTTAAGGTTCTGTTTGTTATTTGACTTTTTGGTTTTGCTTTAGTTTTTGATAACCTTCAATAACTGTTTCAGCTGAGGTTAACAGGTTTAGTAATGGGTATAATGAGTTCAAGATAAGTGATTATTAACCACTTGTTTCTTTTTTTACTCATGTCTTAGAATGGTATTTAATGGCAAAAATATATAGTTTATAAAAAATCAACAATATTCTTTTCCACAAGAGAAAGAATGTGTTAAACTGACGGTTGACTATGTGTTAATGTGAATGTGCTAATGCTGACTGCAAAATCTTGACTGAGTTCTAATTTGTGTGTTGCTTTATAGTTTTGTCCATGTATCGGATATCTGAGAGGCTTTCATAAAAACATCTTCTATGGCATTTTCCTTGTTTCTGTTATAAATGTCCTTGTCATACCTTTCATGTGATATCCCAGAGATAAGTATAGTGCTAAAGATGAAACTGGTTCCTGATGGCTTTTCTTAAAATTTTTAATCTATGTTTCAGTGCCCATTCTGGAGGATCAATCAAGTGGTTTTGAAACCAATGAAGGCAGTGCCTATCAGAGAAGGGCTCTGGAGTCACACTGTTCTTTGAAGAGTCAGTGTGGACAGTGGAGTACTAGTCTAGTGTATTTTTGGTGATCCCTGACACTTAGTAGACAACTGCAGTACTTAAGATTTTCTGCAGCTATTTTTGGACATTCTTAACTATGAGCTATAGTCATGATGACTACAGCTGAAGATCATGAGTGCCTGAAACAAAGTTGTATGTATCTAAAATGATGGGGATAGTTTCCTACCCAGTAATAAATGGCCAAAGCTATAATGGGAATGAAAACTAGTGAAGACAGAATGAATCTCAGGTTTAAAGTGCTCTATTTTGTGATGAAAAAAAAAAAAAGAAGGACAAGAAAGGCATTCCTTTTATTTCTACCTGCCTGTCTTGATATTTCATCTTCAATCAGATGTTAAACAGCAAGGCTTCAGATGGGCATGGATGAAGGAGGATATGCTGTCCCTCAAATTATTATGACCAGATATCTGGATGATTTTCATGTGCATTTCTGTTGACTCAGTGCTTTCTTTAAAGACTATCTTGAAAATTAAATAAAACAAAGTCAAGGTTTAGATTCATTTTGCAATAATTATTCACCCTCACTTTTTACCTCTAAAACAAGTTTAACTACTTCACTGCTACTTGAAATAATGATGAATTCTTGTTGTGTGTTCTACCATGGTTAAGGAAAAGATAATCTGTGAGCACAATGCTGTACCCTATGTATCTCATTTGATACACTGACAGAGTGTGCTTCAGGAAAATGACTATCCACATAATGTGACAGACTTCCTATAAAGTTCTCAGATTTGCATTATGCTGAAAATGAACTTGAGCTGTGAGAAGCTGAGAAGTTAACTACTGGTTTCAATAGTGTGATGGCTTCTTTAGAGTTGCTTGTCAGTGCAAGTGTGTAATAACAGGTTTGTCCCTTTGAAGCATGGATTATTTTCTTTGATAAAGGTCTTAGCTGTGGCCAGAAACAGAGGCAGAATGCTTACAAACATTCAGGCTGCCTGCAAAGTCAGTTTTCCCAGTATGCTGATGCTTCCATTTGATTTGCAAATTTGTGGTTCCTTTCCATGGAAACAAACACATGGGTGAAGGACTGTAGGGAAAAAAACCTGTAGAGAACCTGAAAACATGCTTGAGCCTGATAATGCAGATAAGGCTCCAATAATACAGATGTAGCCTGATGTGTTCCCACAGTGGATATAATAGAGAATAAACTAAATTATTTTTCATCTATATTATCAGCGATATCTTCTAAAGTACTTTGTGGAGATGAAGAGTTTGTGAAGGAAAATTATGATTTCTTAGAGAATTAAGAGATTAAAACCATCTCTGAGCCTCTAAATTTTAGCAAACTATGTATGAAGTCTAGTGCAAAAATGACAAGACTATGCCTGTAACCCTTTTTATTTATAAGATTAAGTAAAGCAACTGTGATGATCACCTTCAAAATAGCTCCCTTATGAGTTGACACACACCTGCATCTGTCGATGTTCAAAGCAGTTCCATGGATCATTTCTGAAAGGCTGTTGAGAATCTCTGTAGTTTTTGTTTTCACCTCTCATACTGACAAAAAAAATGGGTTCCTTTGAGTATCGACTTGATCTTTGGGATCTTTTCCCTGTAAGTCTCAGTCAATAACTGAAAATTTTCCATCATGGATTGCTTTAGTTTCACAAGAAACTTGATGCTAACTCACCGTTCACTCTTGCACTCAGACATGTTTGGACCAAAGGTAAGAAAATGTCTATATTTGAACATGCGTCCACTCATATCAAGTGAAGAGATTGAGTTGAGACTTGTCTCACTATAACTGGTTAGGACATGTTTTATAACCATCTCTTTGTCTCTCCCCTTCCATTCTTGGTTCCAGAGCTATAGGGTTAGTCTAGGGTATTTTTGTGTGACCTCGTAAATGAAAGTTTCAGCCTAGTATTTTTCTTTCTATTATTGATCTTTTTCATGGATTTCTCAGAACCATCTTTGTCTTTTCATGTGGTTGTCAGAAAAAGAATACTTTGATGCTGTGTTCCCAAAGGTCAAAGAGCTAGTGTTAGATATTAAGAGTTCTTTGACTTTCTGATTATTTGGGGTGATTCAGTAGAATTTAATATTTATAGATTTAAAGAATTTTCAAGGGTTTCTAGCATCACCTTTAGAATAAAGGGCAATGCTGGTTTTGCAAATGAACCAGAGAATGGTTCGATAATTAATTTTTCTTTTTATTTATGTGTGGATCAGGGGTTAGCTAGCTCAGTGTATCATGAAGAATTCAAGTGGCACCAGACATTCTTTCCTTGCAGTGTAAATTTTGGTTTTGGAAGGCTACAATATTTTGTGTATGTATTAGAGTAATTAATCATTACTTGAAGACCTATAATAAAAAAAAGTCAGATTAACTAATCCAGTGATTCCATTTTGCTGTATTTTCTATGAAAGCTGTGAAGAATTCATATCAGAATTCAAATTGCTGGATTGTTTTTATATTTGAGGAATGTGGTTTTATTGTTACTTTGTTAGTTGGGTTTTTTTTGGTTTGTTGTGGGTTTTGGTTCTATTTTTGGTGGAGAGAATATTACTGCAAATTAGGAATTTCAAAATATCATTACTTTCTAACACCACATACATATGTACAGATAATTCTGCTTTAATTCTGGGAGATTATGTCTATTTTTACTATTTCAGCCTTAACAGACATACAGTAGTCTTAAAAGAATTATACAACTGTAGTTCATTGTTTTTGTCAACAGGGAACATAATTATCTGCCACAAGATGGAGTATTCACTCTGGGTTTCACATATCCTCATATATCCTTCAGTAACTGGAAACACAGCTTATCTCTCTGAGATAATAGAGTGAAAGCATCACGACACAATTTAAATTACTTATTTCTGTGCTGAACTAGGTAGGCAACATGGAGCACTGAGAACTGAGGTTAGTGAGAGGTGATGTTGTTTTACACCAGAATTATTTGTTTAGATGTTCTATTCAATTTGTGGTTAATTTTTAGCAAAAATTAGTAGCTGAGAATGTCTTTATTAATTTCTTACAGATTGTAATGCTCAGAAAACAGCAATTGGTAACAGCAATTTTATAGCTGAGACTCAAGCAGAGTTCCTTTTGTCAGTTTTGGTGATACTCTAGGCTCCATAGGAGAACTTAGCAAAAGGAGTGTCTTCTCAGACTGGCTGTTCTCAGCAAAATCCTGCAGATTCCTCAGTTCCTCAGTTTCCTAGATCTGTATATTGCACTGTCACTACAGGGGATGCCACGGCTTTTGGTTCATTCGTTATTTGCAAAATAAATATGCTGGCTTTGCAAGGCATCTTCCTCAAGTCTGACATTGTCTGGCTGTCAAATTGTGCTAGTCTTGTCAGGTTGCATCTCGTTCCCTGTCACTGTTAGTAGTAAAGAAAACCTATAATACTTAGAACCCACTATGACAGACTTCATCTATTACGAGAGATACCACCAAGGAATTGAAACAGATATGGAGAAGAGACTTGGCAACACACAGAGCTCTCTAGTGCTCCACAGGTTATAGCTCCTTCCATTCATAGATCCTTGGCTCTTCGAAACTTCTCTCTTCCACTTTGCTGCTACCAGCCTCTCAGAAGAAAAGAGTAGGTCAGAAGCCACACAACAGAAACTAACACAAATCTATCATTTTCTCTTCAGCCTGTCATTTCTGTATGAGAAGACAGTGCACAGGTCACAAACAATGCACTGCATGATTTATATGCATTTGCCATGTTTTAGCTGGTAACTCAGTTCAACTCATTGTGTGTCCTGACATACATTACCTGAGTTTTTCTAAGTTTTTCTTTCTCAAAGCTTTTCCTACTACAAATAGAAGAAACTCCTCAAAGGAGAAGTTCAGTGCTGTAGGTTTGTTCTGGTGAGATTTTTATAATCTTTCTCCAAAGGTAAAAACTAAGGCAAACCTATATTATAAAACTGTGATTTTTCTAAGAGTGTATTGACTAAAGTGGATTAAGTGATGATAAAGGGAATCACAACGAAAAAACCTCTGTGGCAGGGCTTTCTAGTAACCCCTTTCTGATCAGCTCTTCATTGTGAAAATGGAGCTTTCATTCACTTGTGCTATTTTGCATGGACTTGAAACTTCTGTTTCCATTGCACATACAGGGCACTTTTTGCTGTTTTGTCTTGGTTTAGTATGCATTTGCCTTTCCTGCCATACTTTTTGGTTTTGGCAAACAATTGTACTCAGTGACATAGCAGTTTGGACTCAGATGTTTTATATATTACAGAAACTTTCATTTTATTTGACATGGAAGACAGAAATTCTATAAATTAATCATCCAGTTTTGTTGGATATTTTCTCCATAACAATTCATAAATTCTGTGATCCAAATACCTGAGATGTGTCTCAGAGCTTATAATTTTATAAAATGCAGTTACGATTTCTGCTTAGACTGTCCATAAGAAATAAACCATTCAACATTGTTGTGTCAAGATAGAAGCAGCTGCTTGTTTTATTATCTTACTTTTTTTCAGCAGCAGAGATCTAAATCTCTGCATTGTAAGAGCTGCTAGTATAACACTATATTACTCAGAGTTTTCCACTCCATGTAATTTCAATTTTTGAAGTACTGAGTGCAATTTAGTGAAATAATTAAAATGACATTATATATAATTATGAAGTTAATAAAATGAGCACAATAACATTAGCTTCGTAAAACTTGTCTGTTCCTTTCATACTTTTTTCTCCTGTGTCATCACATCTTTCTGTTTTCCATGCTCCAGTGTTTTCTAGAATCTAGAGTCAATTTCTCCTCTGTAGCACAGGTGAGTTGTTTTTCCATCATTATTTTTCCTCACTGGATAGTAGCTTGCTGCAGACATTAGAAGTTTGGTGTTGTGCTCAACATAACTTTGCTTTATTTTTCATTTAAATAGTCAGAACACGAACCCTGAATCCTTTTTTTTTTTGCATTACATTTAAGAGAAACCATGGAAGTTGATAGACAGTGGTTTTGACTTCGTACTACAGTATTAGATTGTGTTAAGATCTGATGCCATCAATTGCACAAGTACCTTTTCAAGGAACTGGGTAAAATTTGGATGACTCAAAGCTTTAGGGCACCTGGAGCTCCAGTTTCAATCAAAGCTCTACCTACTCATCACTATTAATAATTGCTTGATGATTGTGCTTTTGCAAGTTATATTCAGGCTGTCATGTAAATCTGATAGCTGCAGGTTTTGTCTTCTTTTGTTGTCCTAGGGGATATGTTTTCTACAAATGGAATGTGGTTTCTTTGTCTTGCAAATTGCTAGTTTAATTTGAGATATAGCACCAGTAGGAAAAGTGAGCATGTAATAGAGAACTCTCAATGATGAAGCAGATGAAGTTCTGCTTCCTTTAGTTCCCTGGTTTCTGCTCTGTGTGTGATAGCTTCTAATACCTGGAAGAGTGAATTGTATTGATTAAAAATATATAAAAATAATTATATTAAAAGAATTTTCATCTATAACATAGAAAATGAATTTATATAATAGCCCCAAATTACCTAAAACTATTGTTATATTACATATTATATTCTGTACAATATATACTATTGTTTGTGACATAGAGGTACATATATTTAACTGTTTGAAATAAGTAACTTTCCATCAGACAAACAACTGTATTCTTAGTCATGGTGTCTAAGGTAAACATGTCATTCTGCTGACATATCATAGAATCATAGAATGCTTTGGGTTGGAAGAGACCTTTACAAGTCATCTAGTCCAACTCCCCTGCAGAAGCAGGGACATCTTTAACTAGATGAAGTTGCTCAGAGCCCCTTTCAACCTGACCTTGAATGTTTCCAGGAATGAGGCCTCCACTACCTCCCTGGGCAAAATGTTCTAGTTTGTATTTAACCACAAAATAAATAAATTTATTTCTTCAAATTAATCACAATTTGGCCATCATGTTTGCCCTCCACTCCTGTCAATTTGAGAATCCTTTTTTCCTGACAAGTATTCTTTCCCTGAGTGAGTCCTGGAAGAACCATAATTTAGTGTTGGTTGGATGGGGGACATGGTAACAAATTGTTCCACAGAAGATCCCTATGCAGGGGATTTTCCATATCTGATATACCAAATCCATTTCTAGTTCAGATCTGTGTTGGAAGAGATGATAGTTGCCTGAATTTTAAGAGTGAGTACTGATAGAGGTTGCACACATCAATGGTAGCTGCATCTCTTCTACTGGATTGTACACATGTTCTGATCTAGATCAAGACAACCCTAAACCTGTCTAGCATGTAAAACTTTTAAGATTTTAGAAGAATTCTCTGAATATCTTTTACTGAATGGCTGCTGTTATATGGCTTAAGCGTTATTTTGGTTGCCAGTTCTGGGAATTTCCTAACATTTAAAACTCTGATTTAGAAGAAAATGGTTTTTTGAAAAGAGCAAGATAATTGCGTATTTGAAGTGAGGAGTTTATTTTCTGTATGTCTATTAGTAGGACTAAAAGATAGTTTTAGGTGACAACTGAGTGTGGATCTTCTGTTTAACTCTAAGATAACGTGCTTTGAGAACTGAGAACTTCAATGGCATTCAATGTATTAAAAATGGTTTAAGTAAACACATTAATAGTGTGTAAGTATTAGAAATTGACTTTAAAAATATAGATGTATTATTATGCTGTAATGTTAATAGGATCTTTTAACTATCCTATTAATTTTAGGTATATATTTAACGTACTTCTTTAAATTTGTAAATGAATACTCCAAAAGCTTTTGAAGAAGTTCTACAAAGTTTGATTCTGCTCTGAACCTTCTGCAGCATCCCTACCTGGCTTCAACTAGGGAAAGCAAATTTAATGAAAAGAAGCTTGACTATAGGACTTTCAAGAGAAACAGAAGTATTTGGAAATGTGATCTTCCCATCTAGAACCAGTGAGAACCGTATCTTCTGCAATATCTGCTCCTCTTGTAACCCAGAGGGGAAAGGATGATCATAAAATGAAAATGTAGGGCTGCACTGTACATTGATGTGTGGTTCACATGAGGTGCCAGAAACCTTCTTTTATAGTGTCTGTTGAAAAATCCATATAGTACCTGTCAGGCTATAAAACAATGCAACTGGACTGATTGTGTAAACCATTAGGAGCATGTAGTTAGAAATATGCATAGTTTCTTTGCCTGTAAACACAGCCACAAAAACTCAGCAAAACATTCAGCTACTGTAAATTGGTTTGTGTCTGTTGAAATTTTGGGGATAACACTGCTTAGCACCAGATGTGGACTGAGCCTACTAAGTCTTGACATTATTGTCACTTCTGCAGTGGAAAGGGATTTTCAGGCAAAGAATTAGAAACAATGCACTAAGTCAAGTGGAAATTTTTATTATAACTCTGCATGCTGATATCTTCTTATTCAAGGGATTACTATTCCCAAATCTTTTTGTGTCAGGGTGATAAAGGGCTACTTGATTGGTTGCTTAGAAGCTAATCTTGGGAACTGTAAATAAAGGCTTGTTAAAAACAGAAAAAAATCTATCTTACAGCCTATAAGAAACAACCTAGAATCACACTCATTCTCATTTCAGTTTCTCTGTCTATTCCATGCATTACTTTTTTTGTTTATTAACCTGTGCAAAACAGAGATTTTATTTAGATAAGCAACATATGCTTATCAAAAAGTGATCCAGAACATTTTCCTTCTCAGTCAGTGAATTCTTCCATGCATATGGAAAAAAAAAAGAAAATCTCTACTCCATAATCTATGCTGCTCTGTTGATGAATTTGCTGGAAGTTCTGAAGCTTACTTTGAATCTTTTCTGCCTGTAGAACCATAATGTCACTCCTTTTTCACAAACTATCTCTGACAGTCCTGACAGTTGCTGTAGACTTCAGAATTTTGAAGCCTTCATGGACAAGTATTGAAATTCAGTGAAAAACTATGGTTTCATGTGTCTGTGTGACATTTACTCTGATAACCTGATGCTATAAACAGATAAAAATGTTTTTAAAAAAACATCTTCAAAACAAGTTAATCCTTAGCATTCTGTAAAGGAGATGGTTTTGTATTCATAAAATTGGAAGTACTACAAGAAGCGCTTCAGTGTAGAAATGCTAGCCTGAAAGTAAACACACTTCCACATTTGTTTAACTTGGCAAGGCTGCATGCTATTGAAAAATTAGTGTCCTCATCTCTTATAACAGTTTTAATCTCATTTTTGTTCTCTTGCTATGCAAAGGGAAAACTGTCCATGGAAGTCTTACCACCAGTAGAGGTGAGAAGATATAGTTTGATTTGTGCATTGAGACTGATGTGGACAAACCAGCAAAGGGAAATTTGTGCTGTTGGTGACTAGAATATTTTTCTTTTTGGTTGAAAGCTCCTCAAATATGAAACAGAAAAATGGTGATGCAAGGAAGATGGGATCCCCCAAAGACACTTGTAGTGTTACTTCTCAAAGCAGCAGTCAACCCTTCTGTTTATTTTGTCACCTCACAGTTAAATTTCTCTCCATCATCTTTTTGGTAACCAGCTCAAACTGGATAGAACATGATCTTTGAAGTTGTACTGTTTTTATTTTTCTTTGTTTCCTCCCTCCTGTAAGTCTCCAGTATTGTATTTCCTACTTTTTAACCCTGCACTGTTTTTTATCATGCCATTGATTTTTTTTTTTTTTAATCAGCCTGGGAGCTGTTATTGTTTGTAATTGTCCAGTTAAAATTCATCTGAAACCCCTCACATCCCATACCTTTTTATTAGGCAGATATAAAGTGTACAAATTGCTTTTCCATGGCAAATTTGCTCGACACAGTATAATTTGCTGTGTCAGGCACATCTATGCAAACGTGATGTTACAGCAGAAGTGCATTCAGTTTGAACATTGCATCTTTCAAGAGTCATTTGAAGATCCTTTTCTTCCAATATCAATTTAACCAAGTTTGAACCTCTGTTACTCCAAGACAAATTAACATAAATTTTCTAGCTTGTTCTGGTCATTTGTGTGAAAACACAAACCAGCTGAGATTTGCTCTGAGCTAGCCTCAGCAAAACTTACTGGGAATTAATGAAGTTATATCTGCAAAAAATATCCACCTGAGAGCTGCAGACTAGAAAATTGGTGCAGTGGCTACAAAAGATAGCTTTTAAGACATTCCTAAAACTGGATATTTCTGTAACTGTTGCTAAATGGAAGTTTAATTGAACAACAGGATACCCTAGCAAAGGACATTAACATTGTCTAGGTGTGCAGCTTGATGTAATAGAAGGATAATTGGACTCACTAGTACTTGAATGAAGAACCACAAGAGACTTCATTCAGAAACATTATTAAGTACTATACAAATCTCAGCATATTCATCTTCTGTTATGATACACTGATCAAACTACAGATGCCTGCGACTGAAATTACCTCTATTAATGAACCTGTGCTTGTCGGGTAGCTTGTGAAATCTTTCGAAGTATTAATAAAGAAAAAAGTGTTGTAATCTTAATATGGTGCAACAATCATATGCATAGCAAAAATGCTCCTGGGTGTCTGAATTACTCCTGTTGAAGAAATTTAATTTGTGCTTTGCATATCATTAATATAAGATATTCTGTGACCTTGGCAATAAACTGTGTAAAGCAAGTGTCGAATGTAACTTGAAAAGCTTCATTCAGTTTTACCTGGTTATTCTTAATTTGTTTGGATTTCACTTTGTAGTGACTGGTTTACTCCTTGACAAAATATGAATTAACACCTCTCCCTAGTTATTCCTATTGAATGTTTTTTCCTTTGCGGAAAATCATACTCCCAGTTATATTACATCTCAAAGCTGACAAGATGACCTAACAGTCCAATTACTCTTTGCCTTTTTTCTTATATTTTACTCACATTTCTTTTCATGCCATATGGCTTTTTCGTGCTTTTTCTTTCATCTCAGTCTACTTTGCTTCAATTTTTTCATATCTATTTTTTTCTTTTTTTTTTTTCCCCCTTCCATTTTCCTTCCTCTTCTGTTGCCTTTATCCTGGCTGTCCTGGTTGGATAAATTCATAATTTTCCTCTCTGTCTTTTATGTACTTTCTTAGACCCACTGACTCTCATAGGTTAAGTAGCACCAGACTCATGGCCCAATTCTACCTTCCATCTGAAACTACTACTTTCTCATTTCACAATGCAGAGCACATACCTCCATCCCTCAACTGAAGACATTGACTCTCATTATGAATTGTGTGGTTCAGTCATTAATGTTTAAAAAATGTGCAGAATTCTCTTCTGCACTGTTAAATGACATTACTGAGTTTGCTGTTCCAATTTTTCCTGTGTCATTTTGCTCAGAAATGCTAGCTAATTTACTTTCCTGCTTTGGTTTGAGTAACTATTTTGGCAGATAGTCTCTCCTGTTCAATTCACAATGTGTTTTCTGACAGGAAAATTGATGGAGTTACTGAACTGCAGTTATCTGCATCCAGTGGCTCTTTGACAGATCTTTAACTGGGTTATTCCTTCTCTTGCATGTAAGATCAGTACTATTAAACAGAAAAAAAAAATCTATCTGGTGCACCTGATGCCCCCACAATAAAAGCTGATCTCAGCAGCACTTCCACTTTAGCATCGTCAGGTGTCATCCAAAGGAATAGGTCCAGTTGGACTGTAAAAATGTTTATTGAGATGAGAGGAGTCCAACACCTGAGTGTAAACTAGGAAACAGCAAATTTCATTTTGCACAGGTTGCTACAGATCACGCAGATCACACAGCACTATGTGGCAGAAGGATGAAGTAATGCTATGATTAAACTTCATGAAAGAGAATAATCTGATACTTCTAATTAACAAGTAACTCCATACAATTACACCAGAAAGTCTGACTGCCCCTTCATCACTTTGTGTGCATTTCTGTGAACACAGATAAAAATCAGTGTGAGTGTACGCTTGTGCCCCTGTGGTTATAAATTTGTTTGTTTAAGTTTCTGTTATTTTAGTCATGTCCTCAAGGGACAAAAAGTAAATGATTCAATTTCTGGCTTGTTTGGCGTATCTTTTTTGATCAGCTTTTCCATTGGTACAAAAAGAATGATTCCCATGGTTAATAAAATGCAGCAGGGCACTAGAATTGCACAGGATTTCTATTTATTATTAGTAACTCTGCATTTACTAGCAGCCTTTCTTACAGAGACATTTTTGTGGCATACAACTCTTTATTACCCTACCTTGGCCACTCTCTAATTACGTTCGTGTTTTGCTTAACTGCATTTTCTCTCATTAATATTCCAACTTTTAAGACTGGTAGTGGCAGAAATTAGTCACACCACTAATATTGGTATGTAGGAATCTATAAGAGTTTTGTTCAAAGTACTCATAAATGTCAATAATGACATAGGTCCTCCTCCAACTCATCTGAAACTAACGTCTTTGCTGAAATCCTAAAATCACCTGTGAAGTTTCCTTAGCAATCATATTTAAATTGTTATGTACAAAGAAGACTATAACGTTCTCACCATTTAATGACCTCAAAAATCCAAAGTCAATGCACGCATGCACGAAACACCAGTTTATCTGAAACTCATTCATGTGAATAATTCAAACATAATGTGACCCTCCCACTACCCAGTAGTTCCACCAATTGTCATTTAAATAACTTTCATTAAATGAACCTTAAAATTTTGATTTTTGTTTTTTTTAATCAGTATATTCATTTCATTGAATAAGTTTATCCAAATATCTGCGGATAATCTACTTCCATTAATTAACCAGTGACATAGGTTTTACTATACAAGAATCTCTCTGAGTATCAAGGTGTGGAATGAAGGAGCATGTTCTCACTACACAGCAGTAGCTTGAAGTTTTTTTTCTAATAATTCTATTGTGTGTGTATATATATTTTTTTTTTTAATGGGCTACAGCAGTATAAACTATTTTGCTTCCTGGATTAGTGCACAAAATTTGCATTGCAGTTGCTTAAGAGAGAAAATGGGAATAACTGCTGAGAGGTGGAGAAGAAAAAAAGAGAGAACATTGTTTGGGGGAAATTAAGTTAATGTAGTCATAGATCATAATCCGCTGTGATTTTTCTTTATTACATTTGCTTTAAAGTTTTGCATTGGCCTTCTTGCTGTGCTGACCTACAATAGTCCTTTTTTGTGTTTGGGACTGGTACCATTTTCTGTGTTCTCTTGTTTGATATTAATTAAGTGTAACAGATAGCTTCTTATTTCTTGATGGAATTCTTTTTCAGTAAGAAAAATAATTATTTCTGAGAACTAGAAAGAATAAGGAATTAGATGATAGAAAGTGGGAAGAAAATAAAAATCACTATCAAAAGTGATGAATAGAAATTGCTTGGATTTTATCAGTTATGATTAGTACTTTTTTCAAAGTCCACAGAGCTATGCCAATTTTGCAACCATGAATTTAACAGAGCAGCAGACCAAAATTAAATAGCTGTTTAATGAAAACAAATTATTTGGTTGCATCTTGTTCCAACGACAGATTTTATTTCAAAATGGAAGAAACTATTTGAAACTGTTGTACTGCAAAGAAAAGCAGCATTTTTTATATGTGATAGACCACAGTCTCTTTTCATGATTCAATTTTTTATCAAATCAATATGTACATTATGTTTCCCCCTCTGGAGAAAAGCCAATTAGTTCATTGCAACGGAAACACAAAAAAGTACTTGTTTTTATTAAGTAGTGGAATAATTTTAAAATCAATTTAATTAAAGCAAACAAAAGTGATGATTTTCTATTAATTTAAGCAGTAAACATACAAGTTGGACTGATAAGTGTCAAATCAACCATGATAACTTCTCATTCATGCACTCTTCAGACATGACAAGTCATGATTTAAGACTATTTAAGTCACAGTTAAACAAGACTGAAGTAAGTGGTGCTGCTTCCTTTTACTATAGGTTTGGAGTGCACAAATTGCCACAGCTTATTTTTTTTTACTAATGACTTTGTAAACAATGTCATCTGGACCAGGTATCTGAGTCTTTAGTAGATTGAGACATAGTTTAAACTGGATTTAAATACTTTTTATGTACACTTGAAACTAATATAGATTCCTTAATTGCATTTGTACTGCCTTAACCTAATGGTAGCTTAAATCAAATTAAAATTAAAGCTTTGTAAGAAAATCTACTTTGGTCTTGCAAAACAAGGGTAAACTCAGTCCTCTGATATGTGAAATGACCCCAGTTCTAGTGGTACATAATTTGAGGAGGAAATACTGCACATACTTCAAGCTTTTCAAGAGAGGACTGCAGCCCCATGAGCCTAATGGAGCCTAAAATTGATTTAGCAAACCAGTCCTTCAACTGGATTCTCCATAGCTCAATTGAAACATCATTTGATTATCAAAAGAGAAATTTAGAATGATGAATGACACTAAGTCTTTCATTAACAATTATTTTACTTGATTATATGTGAATATATTTTAAGGTTTCTGAGTGTCCCTGTAAGGAGTATGCTTTTATTCAGATTTTGAATATGGGGGTTTTTGGCTCATTGTCCTGACCTTGGCTGGAATAGAGTAAATTTTCTTCTTAGTAGCTGGTATAGTGCTGTATTGTGGATTTAGTAGGAGAAAAACATTGATAAGGCACTGATATTTTTCAATGTTGTTGAGTAGTGCTTCTGCTAAGTCTGGGGCTTTTTAGTTTCCCATGCTTTGATAGTGCACAAGAAGCTGAGAAGGAGCAGTGCCAGGCAGCTGACCGAAACTGGCCAAAGGAGTGCTCTATAGGATATGAAGTCATGCTCAGTATATAAACTGAGGGCATTTGGCCAGGGGATTGGAATTGCTGTGTGGGGATGGGATGGGCACCCTTCAGCAGGTGATGAGAAATGCATTATACATCATTTTGTGTATTCTTTTATTGTCATTATTATGCTGCCCTATTAAACTGTCTTTCTCTGAACCCAAAAGCTTTATGTTTTTCCATCCTCCTTCCCATCCCACTGGACAGGAAGGGTGGAGGTGAGCAAGAAGCCGTGTGGTGCTGAGGTGTTGGCTTGGAGAAACGCAAGGAAGTTTACTTCCAACAAGTTGAATAATGTATCAGTAATATCACTATATTTGAATAGCTATTAATAATAAGTATTTTTCAGCTTTTTCTTCAAAAGAGGAATTTGCAATTGTAGCCTCCAGATCTGTAACAGGTCTCATCTCTGCCACTAGCAGTTGTAAACCTTCAGTTGCTCCCAGCCATAGCTTATTATTGTCCACTATACTGATGCAATTACTGAGTACCAATTATATTTAGTTTCCTAGCTCTCATAAACAATGTGGCAGAAACATTCATCAAGGCTTCAGGGTATGCAGCATGTACGTTTCCAGTCAAAGAAAAAAATCTATCCTTTTATATCATTGTAAGTGGCTCATAATTTATGTCAAGGGAGAAGTAATAGGAGCACCAGACAGCAATTTCCTTCCAGTGGTCCATGTAAAAGGAAGACACATTATTTGTTTAGCACTCTAGTGACAGGTGCTGCTGCCTCACCATCCCTAGAAAAGGCAACAAAACAGAAAGATTGCGGAGAGTGATAAATCATGAGACAGTGTTTTGAAATTGTTAATATAATTTAATGTTCTGTAATTACTGAAATTGACTATATTAGATCAGTCATTCATTTTTATTCTTATTTTCAACTGTGCCACATGTAACATTTTCTGGATAATGAAATTTATCCTTTTATTTCATCAAAGAATGAAAGAAGTTCACTTTGCTAAGAAAACATATTTCCAGTTCTTCCTTTTCTCTCGTTTTCCTCCACTCTTTAGCTTTACTGCTGAAGACATCCACTGAGGCAACTTTTAAAATTCCTTAGTTTAACCATAAAGAGCAGGTTTTCAAGTGTAAAAAGTACAATGTTTCTCTACATCAGGTCCGCATATTGTTCTTGTAGATAGGTGTATTGTTTGTAGACTATTTTTCAAATCTGATGCCCTAGCCATTTTGATTTAATTCTGTACAACTTGTTTCATACAAATTGTTTGTAGCTGTCAGTAGTAGTAGTTTCTTCAGTATCACTGTTAAATAGAGAAGGAGTCCAAGAAGGGCTTTGTGAATTGTTTGTTTAAATAGTTACTTGTTAAATACAGTTAAATAGTTGCTTGTCAAAGAAATGCAGTTAAAGAAACAATTTATGTTTTTAAATAGACAGAGGCCTGTGATAGGTAAACAAAGAGGAGTATTTTAAAACAATATTCACTCTACTTCCATCACTAGGAACAGACTTTTAAAAATTTTGTGAGAGTTACAAATTTGCGTTTTTCTGAAACAAATCTGAACATTGGGTATCTTGACTTATAAATCAGAAACAAATCCTACTTCCTTATCCTATAAAAATGAACAGTTTTAAGTCCCTGCTCAGACAGACTGTGATAGAAAGGAATGGATGTTTTTATCCTTGCTTATTTTGGCCAGATATTTTTTCTATTGACAGAAGTACCTTTTGCAAAGAAAAGTTGTGATCATGAATGATTGAATTTTTACAAAGGAAAAATATTCTCATCATAAATTGCTCTTTAGATATTACTCTTAATTGTCACTTAGATTGAGGGATGGATTCTCTGCCCTGTTTTGCTCTCAGCCTTGGTGACAGAAAGAGAAAAGTCTCTAGCTGTATTGCATTTGTTTGCACCACCTCTTACAGCAGCAGAGTTCCTGTGACAACTGGCACTTATGTGGTCTTGATGAAACACCTGAGTCTGGAGGTGAGGAACAAAGGTGACGTGGTCAGCTTGGAGGGAAACCTTAGTCTTCTCCCACACTACAGGCCTGTCATTCTGACCTAAGTGCTGGGGAAGGTTAAGGAGCAGATTATCTTGAGTGTTATCATGTGGCATGTACAGAATAAGCAGGTGATCAGATCCAGTTAGCATAGGTTTATGAAAGGCAGGTCCTTCCTGACAACCTCCTTCTATGACAAGGTACCTTTAGTGAATGAACCTGTGGATGTTGTTCACCTGGATTTTAGTAATGCCTTTCACACCCTTTCTTACAGCATTCTCCTGGAGAAACTGGCTGCTTATAGCTTGGATGGGCATATACTTTGCTGGACACAAAGCACGATAGATGGATAAGCCCAGAGAGTTTATGTTAATGAAATTACAACCAGCCAATTGCTGATCAGAGGAGGTGTTCCCCAGGGCTCAGTTTGGGGTTGGCTCTGTTTAATATCTTTATGAATGATCTAGACAAGGGGATTGAGTACACTGTTAGTAAGTTTGCAGATGACAGTAAATTGTGTGGGAGTGTTGGTCTGTTTGAGATTAGGAAGGCTCTACAGAGGGAT
>WAAB01019079.1:1613-11942 GCA_013389865.1 Piaya cayana
ACACAAGGGCCAGGGCTGCCACTGGCAGGTGCCACCATGTCTGACCTGCAGGACGGGCTGAGATGGGGGGGAAGACGGGGTGGGGGGGTGCCGGGTGGGTTCTCTGCTCAAACCAGAGGAAAAGGCTGGAGAACAGGGCGAGGGGACCCTCCCAGGCCTGGGGGGGGGGTGTCACAGTTCTACCCCTCTGCCAAGATCACCCCCCCCAACTGCCCCAGGGAGGGGGACAAGAGGCCTGGGGGGGGGGGACTCAGGGAGGCACCGGGCCCCTTCCTGCCCCCCCCCCCATTCCTGGAGCGTCTCCCGGTCAACCCCACACCCCAGGGATCCCTTCAGCCCCCGCAGCTGAGGGAAGGAACCAGCCAGGAATTCCTGCAGAAGGGAGAGGAGGCGTCCCGAGTCCCGAATCCCCGGATCCGAGTTGACCCGAAGGCGCAGGAGGTGGCAAAAGAGCCAAAGAGCCTCGTTCCACGGGTGCTGCCGGTGCCAGAGCGGGACCCGCGCCGGGATAAGGGGATTGCAGCGCTCACGGAAAGGTGGCGAGTGGGGAGGGAAAAAAGGGGTGGGAGAACCAAAGGAAGGAACTGGAGACGGGCGATGCCGCCAACATGCAAGGAAGGGGCCGTCGGGATTCGCCTCCGCGGCCTTCACGCGGTGCTGCCAGGAGGTCACGGGAGGCCAGGCCCGGCTCCCCAGGCCCTGAACGGTTCGTGGATTGTGGGAGTGTTCACGGACACCGGAATGCTGACGGTGGGGAGGGGGGGGCCCTCGCTGGCTTTCACCCTGTGGCCGCCGGACCCCGTGCCCCAGGCAGCGACGGTTACCGCACCATCCGCTCCGCTTCGATTTCCACAATAGGGTTTGGTTGTTTTTTTTTTCCGGCTTCCACGGCTTGGGTTTCCCTTAATTCATTTCGTCGAGGAGTCTCGGTCGCCCCGGGAAGACGCGGAGGCTCGGCCTTTGTTACCGTCGAGGACCGAACCCTCTTTCCCGGGGCGGGGGGGGTGTGAAGCTCTGGCCTGGGAGCGCGGAGCCGCTCTGGGAGAGGGAGGCTGGTGTCCGTCACATGATGCCGTTGGTGAGGTACTGGAAGCCGTCGTAGAGCTTGGTGGTGATGGAGCGCATGCTGCCGTCCACCATCTGCTCGATCAGCAGCTGCAGCTGCTCCTCCGTCATGTTCATGTGGAATCGCTCCTTCAGGTTGCGGATGGTGGAGGAGCCGTGGAAACAGGGGAGCTGTGACCCTGCCAGGAGGGAAATGCCAGGTTGGCACTGGGGGGGTGGGGAGCGAGAGGAGTCGCAGCCCCAGTGCTTGGGGGGGCCTCCAAAAGCCGGGAGGATCCTGCTGCCACCTGCTCCGGGGTTGGTTGGCAGCA
The DNA here is from genome assembly GCA_013389865.1 of Piaya cayana. NCBI lineage: Eukaryota > Metazoa > Chordata > Aves > Cuculiformes > Coccyzidae > Piaya > Piaya cayana. The sequence continues at coordinate 2,990 of WAAB01019079.1, forward strand.
CAGGGACCCCCCTAATGTGGCTACAGAGGATGCTGGCGCTTTCCTCAGAGCTCAGTGCTGGGTCCAGCCCTGTTCAATGTCTTCAGCAATGACCTGGGTGAAGGCATTGAGGGCACCCTGAGCAAGTTTGTGGGTGACACTGAGCTGGGTCAATCTCCTAGAGGGCAGGGAGGCTCCAAAGGGATCTGNNNGAGGGGGCTGGAGAAGAAGAGGAGCGGCTGAGAGAGCTGGGGGGGTTTCTGGTGGAGAAGAGGAGGCTGAGGGGAGAGCTCATTGCTCTCTGCAAGTGCCTGAGAGGAGGTTGTGGAGAGGAGGGAGCTGGGCTCTTGTGCCAAGGGCCAGGGGACAGGCCGAGAGGGAATGGCCTCAAGCTCCACCAGGGGAGGGTCAGCATGGACAGCAGGAAAAAATATTTCCTGGAAAGGGTGATTGGGCAGTGTCAGAGGCTGCTGAGGGAGGGGGTTGAGTCACCTTCCCTGGATGAGGTGCTGAGGGACATGGGTTAGTGATTGATGGGAATGGTTGGACTCCATGATCCGATGGGTCTCTTCCAAGCTGGTTGTTCTATGATTCTATGATTTATGGATGGAGGGAACATCGCCCTCTTCCCTCAGGTGTGTTTGATGCTTCTCAGGTGCTTGGCCCTTTCCATGGGCATCTCCCCATCCCCCTCTGGCTCTGTGGTGCAGCCTCGATCCCCCTCACCTTGTGAGCTCTGTGAAGCCAAGGAGGGTTGGGAGACGCTCCCTTTCTGCCTCCCTGCTCTGAGCCATGTGACGCTCACAGCTCCGACTCGGCTCCCCGCAGCCTCACAGGGTTCAGTGTCCAGAGCCCCTTGCAGAACCCCGACCCTAACAGGGCTGCCCGGAGCCTCTCTCGGTGCAAGGTTCCTCTAGGCTCTCCAGACCTTGGGAATTCCCCACGCACCGAGGGGTCACAGAGCCGTTTCTGGCACCAGAGGGGTAGGAGCTGGGTCCGGGGCCTCCCCTTACCTTGCTGCATGATCTCCACGATCTGCACGACTTTATCCATGTGCTTCCGGGCGGCGATGAGCCCCTGCAGCATCAGCATCTTGTAGTAGTTGAACATGTCCCCGTCCAGCCCGCCCATCACCTGGAAGGGAGAAGCCGTGTGGGCAGCGGGCAGAGAAACTCGAGGACAACAGCGAGCCCCGAGCAGAGGGACCGGCAGCGGGAGGGTGGGATATTCTAATATTTTAGGGAATGGAGCTCGTCCAAGTTGAGCCCCGCTGGTTGCCGAGGGCTCGGCTGCGTCACCCGACGTTGTGGGAACCCCCCCCCCCGAGCCCACCTACATCCACAAATTCCGTGGTGAGCTTGAAGGCCGATGTCTCAAAGCCGAGATTCCGGGGGGAGCTGGAGAGGATGAACCCGAAGTCGATGTGGATTATGTGTCCGTCCGCGTCCAGCAAGATGTTCCCGTTGTGCCTGCGGGGAGAGGGGGAGGTTTTCCCATCCAACTCCGCGGCCCCGGGAGCGGCAGCAACTCCCTCCTCCCGCGGTTTCCCTGCTGCGAGAAGTTAAATCCGAGGCGAAGAGGCTCCTCTGGCACGGGGGACCCACCTGTCCTTGACCTGCAGGAGGTAGCACACCAGGCAGTAACCGGCGCAGCTCTGCACGAAGTTCCGCTGGGCCGTCAGGAACGATTCCGTGTTGTAGTTGCCGTGCTCCTGCAGGAAATAATCCAGCAGCGAGAGCAGCGATTGCTTCTTGATCTGGTGGATGGACACGGCGTTCACCACCGGCTCAATCATGCCGCTGTCGGCGGAGATGACGAGGATTTTGTATGGCTTGATCCAGAGCGGGACCCGCTCCTGCTCCCAGATGGACTGCGGGGAGGGAGCCAGAGAGAAGCCGTCAGGGTCCGGCGCGACCCCAGCCCCCGGTGCAGCCCCCCCCGCCCTGCTCCCGTCTCACCTGCAGCTGCTTGAGGACCTGGAAGGCGAGCAGCTCCTGCCGCAGGTCGTCCCCGCACTTGACGATGACGGAGAGGAGGCGCCAGGAGGGCAGGTGGCCGTAGGGAGACCCTTCGCGGATCCTCCTGCAGGGAAGGGGCACGGCCGAGCGTGAGGGTGGGCAGCGAGACAGGCTGGGGGGGGCTCAGATCAGGGATTCAGGAGCGAGGGAAGCGTCCGGGCTCAGCCCGATTGGGACTGAAGCTGAGTGACTGCTAGAACCACACACCGAGCCCTCATCCAGCTGTAGCCACAACCTGTCTCTGGGAACAGGGAAGGGAACTGATGCTCCCCAATTCACTCAGGTTCCATCAGACCATAGACGAGACCACCCCAATCCCAGGGTCTTTGCCCCGCTCGTGGAGGAATTTGGGGGCTGGAACAGGAATGAGTTTATTTTGGGCCAGGCCGAACTCCTCTGATGTCAGAGAGGCCTATAAATACGTGACGAAGCCCCTCAAAGCTGAACCCAGGAGCAGCAAATCTGCCAGTGGATTTTCTCCCTCCTCCGGCACAGCCGCCGCTTGCTGCCCTCAGCCTCCTCCGAGCCAACGGCCGGGGGACAAGCAGGGCCTCACGCCAGGGCCACAGTTACTCCCTGGGCAAATCACAGAGCAGATTCCACAACGTACGAGGTCAGAGCGACGCCGAGAGCAGCCCCACCTGACTTTCTCCTGCCACGGTTCTTTGAGGGCGACGGCGGACGGATCCTCAGGGTCCCTCCGGAAGGAGGTGGGGGTGTGCGCCAGCTGCTCCGAGAGCCGTCGCCTGTGGAAAACACAGTGTTGAGGGAGAAGGCAGCAACCCCGCGCGCACCCACGATGCAAAGTGCTTTACAAAGCTCAGAGATTCACCGGATCATGGAGTCCAACCATTCCCATCAATCACTAACCCATGGCCCTCAGCACCTCGGCCACCCGGCCCTTAAACCCCTCCAGGGAAGGGGAATCAACCCCCTCCCTGGGCAGTTCCAGTGCCCAATGACTCTTTCCCTGAAAGATTTTTTCCTGCTGTCCATCCTGACCCTCCCCTGGTGGAGCTTGAGGCCATTCCCTCTCGGCCTGTCCCCTGGCCCTTGGCACAAGAGCCCAGCTCCCTCCTCTCCACAACCTCCTCTCAGGCACTTGCACAGAGCAATGAGCTCTCCCCTCAGCCTCCTCTTCTCCACCAGAAACCCCCCCAGCTCTCTCAGCCGCTCCTCTTCTTCTCCAGCCCCCTCACCAGCTTCCTTGCTCTTCTCTGCACTCGCTCCAGCCCCTCAACATCCTTCTGGTGGGGAGGGGCCCACAACTGACCCCACGATTCCAGGTTCGGTCTCCCCAGGGCCGAGTCCAGAGGGAGAAGAACCTCCCTGGCCCTGCTGGCCACGCCGGCTCTCATCCAAGCCAAGATGCCCTTGGCCTTCTTGGCCCCCTGGGCCCCTGCTGCCTCCTCTTCAACCAACCCCCCCAGGTCCTTCTCCTCCAGGCACTTTCCAGCCAGACTTCTCCTAGGCTGGAGCTGCTCAGGGTTCTTGTGCCCCAAGGGCAGGACCCGCCATTTGGCCTCGTTAACCCTCCTGCCGTTGGTCTCAGCCCATGGATCCAGCCTGGTCAGATCCCTTTGGAGCCTCCCAACCCTCCAGCAGATCCAACTTCCACCCAGCTCAGTGTCACCCACAAACTTGCTCAGGGAGCCCTCGATGCCTTCATCCAGGTCATTGATGAAGACATTGAACAGGGCTGGACCCAGCACTGAGCCCTGGGGAGCTGCCCTTGTCACTGGCATAAATAAATGTGCTCAGAGCACTGGAGCAGGGTACGTCCTTGCAGCCCTGGGGTGCTCGCTCCACAGCCTCAACATCCTTCTTGTGGGGAGGGGCTGGGAATCCAGCAGGGAAACTTTGCTCCTTTTCCTTTTCACCCCTGAACTCACAACCCACGCCAGCAACACCCCTGCCTGAGCCACTCCGGCCACGCCGGCCTCACCTGATGTCTCCGGCAGCGATGAACACGGGCTCACGGCTCTCCTGGCTGGTGATGCTGTCCACGGAGAACTGGGAGATGTTATCACAGCTGTTTGTGTGGATCTCTGGCAGCTGGGAAGGGGAAAGGCACAGAAGCTGGGACGCAGCGGCCACCAAACACGACTCCCAGGAGCTGGGAACGACCTTCCCGGATCCCAGCAGCACCTGCAGCGCCAGCAAGGGCCAAACCCGGCCTCACCTCCACCTGCAGCTCCACGATGTCGTCCACGGACCAAGCCTCGTCGTCATTGTCGTAGTTGGGGACGGTGGTGAAGCTGCTGGTCCGCTGCTCGTGCGTGATCCCGCACTCGGGGAGGTTCTCGGCCGAGCGCGTGCTCCGGATGCGGTTCTCGGGGATCCGAGCGGGCACATTCGCTGTGTCGAAATTGTCACATTCAAGCACTTCAACGTAGATTAAATAGGGAGCCTGGATGGGGAGGGGACACAAGGGTTAGAGAGGCACGGGCACCGCAGGAGGCAGAGCAAAGCTCTCCCCTGTGACGTCTCATCCCCTTTTGTTTTGGTGAGTGGGTTTAGGGGCAAAGTTGGGCTTTTCCAGACATGGAGAAGCCCCTCAAGTCAAGGCTGGAACTCCTCGGACTCCTAGAGCGCATGTTTCAGGGATGGTTCCTCCTCAGGGTGCTTCTCTCCCTCTCAGCTGCCTGTACAGATCATGGAATTAGACTGGTTTGTGTTGGAAGGGACCACAAAGCCCATCCAGTGCCACCCCTGCTATGAGCAGGGACACCTCCCAGTGAACTGGGGGCTCAAAGCCTCATCCAACCTGGCCTTGAACCCCTCCAGGGATGGGGCAGCCACCACTGCTCTGGGTAAGAGGAGATCCCTCTCCCTACCGATTCCAGCTCTGGAAGCAGTAACAGAACCCTCTGCACCCCGGGGCTGCAAGGACATACCCTGCTCCAACGCCCTGAGCACATTTATTTATGCCAGTGACAAGGGCAGCTCCCCAGGGCTCAGTGCTGGGTCCAGCCCTGTTCAACGTCTTCATCAATGACCTGGATGAAGGCATCGAGGGCTCCCTGAGCAAGTTTGTGGGTGACACTGAGCTGGGTGGAAGCTGGATCTGCTGGAGGGTCGGAAGGCTCCAAAGGGATCTGAACAGGCTGGATCCATGGGCTGAGACCAACGGCAGGAGGGCTAACGAGGCCAAATGGCGGGTCCTGCCCTTGGGGCACAAGAACCCTGAGCAGCTCCAGCCTAGGAGAAGTCTGGCTGGAAAGTGCCTGGAGGAGAAGGACCTGGGGGGNCAAGGACAAGAACCTGCCCCTCAAGGCGAAACCGCTCTCCAGCCCCTCGTACCTTGTCCTTGGAGTTGAGGACGACGGCCTGGGTGTGGGGCACCCGCACCACGTGATGGTCGAAGCCGGCCGTGGGGAGCCAGGCGCGCGCCGGCAGCTTGTGGTTCAGCAGCGACAGCTCCGAGATGAGCCGCTGGGTCTTCTGCTCTTTGGTGGGCAGGGTGGCCAGGCGCTTCCCGATGGCGATCAGGGACTTGATGAACTCCCTCTCGGGGGCGAGTCTGACAGGCTGGAAAAGGGGTCGGAGAAGGAGAGAGAGCGTTACCGAGGCTGATGAGACACGAGCGGTTTCGCAATCGGCGTCCACAGTCTAAAAAAACTTGGAATAATCTCCAGAGGGAGGACGTGGCTCTCCCCATCCCACCCTCTTCCCAACTCTTAGGTGATGCTCCCGTAACTGGAGAGCTGGGATCATCATATGAGCAGGAGCAAAGCCCTTCTCCTCTCCTGCTGTGCTATCCAAGAAATCCTCAGCCCCCCGGAGGAGCCGACATCCCAACCGGAGCCCAGGTTGAGGGGGGGGGTAATCGTATCCTCATCCCAAAGCCTCGATTGCGGCTCAATCCGATCATTTCGCGAAAAAAAAAAAATCAAAGTGGGATTTTGGGAAGCGCCCCCCCCGCCCCCCAAGGTGAGCTCTCCGCTCGACTTCTCCGAGCGTTTAAATCAGGACAAACACCGATCGCGGCTGATTCGGCCATTCCGGATGCGGGATTAAAGTCGCCAAGTGGTCACGGTTCGATCATGCTGGAGGTGCACATGCAAAAAAAAAAAAAAAAAAGCTACGGAGCGTGAGAAAAGGAAGCAAAGGGAAAAACGCCGGAGAGCCAGGGGACGCCCGCACAGCAAAATAAAGGGATGGTGAAGAGAGGAAAGGATCAGTCTGGTGGTTCCCTTCTGGGAAAGGTGAGGGCTGGGAAATCGGTCGGGTCTGTAGTCCATGTCAAAAATCCTTAAAAAAAAAATAAAAAATCCCTCCTGTCCTCTCATCCTCGCTTGCGCCGGCAGCAGAGGAGCCCTTGGGACAGGGAGAAGCTTTTCAACAGCTCCTACCAGGCAGAGGTGGGTGTTTAAAGCTCTTTCCCAACTAATATCTTGTACCTGAGGGGCTGAGAAGCACCTGGTCCCATCCAGCCCCTGCTCTGCCTCTGCCCCCAAGCCCACCCTGCGCCCCGGTGACCCCTCGGCCTCCAGGACCGCTTTGCTCCATCGCATTTAATCCGATTTCTACCAAAAGCAGAACGATATTCCAAGGATGCTCCTACTGACGCCTCTTCCGTGAGACCCCGGCAGCTGCCGTGGGCCTTGAAGGCCCAAGCTCTCCAGCTGATGTCACCAAACCAGCCCTGTCCCCCCTCGCCCGCTCCGAGGTCTCCACGAGTTCCTTGGCTTGACAGAACGACTTAACGAGAGTCACCGGGTGGGAGCTCAGGGTCGTGCCCACGAGCGGGAGGAGACCACGAGCAAAGGCCTCCTGCTTCCAAGCTGTTCCCAAGCACAGGGGTGGTTTGGGGGGTCCCAGGAGCAGGTTTGGGGGGTCCCGGGAGCAGGTTTGGGGGGTCCCAGGAGCGGGTTTGGGGTGCCCCGGGGGTCGTTTGAGGGTCCCAGGAGCAGGTTTGAGGGTCCCAGGAGCAGGTTTGAGGGTCCCAGGAGCAGGTTTGAGGGTCCCAGGAGCAGGTCTGGGGGCTCCCAGGGGTGGTTTGAGGGGTGGCTTTTAAAGCCCTTTTTCTCCAGGGATCCCAAACTGTCTTCCGAGGCGTCTTTTCCGTGTCCCGCAGGGTGACGCCGTGGGAGCGCCACCAGCACCTTCCTGACCCGTCCTGCTCCTCCAGTGTCCACGTCGTGGTTGAAAACCTTCAGGTTTTGGGTCCTCCAGCCAGACCCTGCTCAGAGCCACGAGGCCTGGAGACTCTTCCCGTCTCCAGCTACCTGGAGGATCCTTCTTGCTGCTCTGAGCCGACACAAATATTTACCTTCCGCCCTGTCCTTTCTGTGGCAGCAAAACTCTTCCCTGGCAGCCCAGGAAAGCAAAATATTCCTGTTCTTAAACCGAGGAGGGCTCGTGCTTATGTTTGGCTCAGACACGCTCCAGCGTCCTTCTCTGTGAGAGGGTTCAAACCTCTTCCCAGGGCTGATGCCTCAATTCTGTTCCTGGTTCCAGCACCAGCAGAGGACGGAGCTCCAGCTTTGGTCGATGGTTTTGGAGCGGTGCCGGCAGCACCGGGAGGCAGGGAAGGGTCACGGCCGGTCCAGCTCCGCAAGGCCATCCCTCTTGGCCAAGGGTTAAGCATCTCAAAACTCATCTCCGGGGGTTTATTCTTCCCAGCCTCAGCTGCCTTTCTGCTGCTCCCTCCCCTCACCCCAAGCTCCTGCCTCTCAAACCGCCACAGCTCCTCGTTTCTGAGCTTTACGCAGCCCCACGACGGCTGCTCCAGATCCGCAGGCTCAGCTCAGCCGCCTGCCACGAGGATTCCAGCATCGGTTCCGAAAAACCAATACCCGGCGTGGTTTACAGACAACCCGACCCTTCATCTCGGTGCAGATTCCTGCGCCGGGTTTGGAAACGGCAGCAGGATCGCCTAGAGAGAACCTGGCTGCTGGAATAACCACCAACAACTTCGGGTTGGCAAAGCCAGGAGGAAAAGAGCTCCTGGGCCCGGGGTAGAGGAGCGGGTGAGGCACGTTGGCACAGGGAAGGTGGAGGAGATGATGAGCCTGCGAGGATGCTCCTGACCACAGCTCTGTCGACACGGAGCCCCAAAAAAGCCACATGGGGGAGGAGGCGTCGCTGCCGCTTGACAAGGGAGGAAACAAACCAACTCACTGGGTGGTGGCAACCTGGGACTCGGAGCCTGGGGTCCTACACCAGCACCCGGGGCCACCCGAGTGTCCCCTACACCTCTGGAAATAGAGGGATTGGAGGAGGGTGATGAAAATGAACAGAGAAGCCTCTGTTGGGGTGGACCTGGGGGTCAGAGCCTCGTGCCCTGTGTCTGCGTGACTGTGACATCCACGTTCCTGCCCGTCCCGGGAGTAAAAGGGGTGGACGTGACCCCTCGGAAGGCACAGAAGGGTGAGAGCTGGGAATGCATCAAATAACTCGTTAGAAGGGCCAAGCAGCCCGGAGTTCCCCACACAAACCCCGCTCCGGAGCTCTGGCCCCGTAAGGCACCACGGCCCGGGATGCGGTTTTGATCATGGACTACACGGTGCGGGAGCCCGCCGGGAATCCCAGACGGAGGGAGACGCTACCGACTGGAACGAAAAGAGTAATGGAAAAGGCTCGTTTTGAAAGAAAAAACCGCTCGATCAAGGGAAACACCGGGGTTTGATTGAAAAGACCGAAGCTGAACACACAGAGAGGGGGAAAACTGATGATTGGGTGGGAAAAGCAAATTAAATCCCAATCTGGCAGAGAACTCGGAAGTGAAATTCAAGGAAACAGCATTTCCTCTTACAAAGGTCAGAGACTCCTCGGCCCTGGCAGAGCAGCCAGGTCCCTCCCGGCCTCGCTGCTCCCTCGCTGCCTGGTTTTGGGGGGTCAACACCCAGGGCCCTTCCTGGCCCCTCGACCTTTTTTGCTTTTTTTTTTTGGTTTTTTGTTTTTTTTTTTTTACCAAGCCAGTGCAAACGAATTTGCCCAAATCTTTCGTG
>WAAB01019079.1:16501-27691 GCA_013389865.1 Piaya cayana
AAGGAGAAGGAGAAGGAGAAGGGAGAGGGGATGGATGGTGGCATGTGAGGAGCAGGATGAGGGAGGTTCTGGCTTCAGCGCTCGCTCCGCCAAGGAAAATCTGGGGTCTAAGGGGAAAAACTCTCTTTGTGGGCAGCACTGGGGCAGGGAAAAGCCCATCTGCTGGGCACCGGCCAGAGCTGCTCTGCCTGGTGAGGATTCTGCCCTGCCAGCAGCTTCATTTTTGATTTCCAAGGCCAAGAGCTCCCTGTGGATTCCGGGGAGCTGCTGCAGCCACAGGCAGTGGGGGCCTGCAGGAGATAAGGACAATGTCCCCCAGGTCCCCTGTCCCGGAGCCCCTGCTCTTGGTGCCCTCTCGCTGCTCCTGCCACGGACCCAGCACCCCAAACCCTCCATCGACGCCGAGCCCGTCCCTGCTAAAGTTCCTTAGGACAATCCGTATCATCACGGGAATCCCAGCGTTTCCCTCCGAAGGGAAAGCAGGGCCGGGACAGCCGCTTCCGAACAGCGTCCCCGCCGCAGCCGCAGCCTCGGAGTAAACAGAGTTACTAGGAAACAGCAAATTCCTTCTGTGCAATGAGGGATCCGAGGGGGCTCCGGACAAAGGGAAAGGTGAAGACGCAGGGAGGACTCAGGGCTCCCCTGCGGCCCCAATCTTCCCTTTCCAGCCCTTGGCAGCGTTAATCCTGCGCCTGCCGGCTCCTGCCCGCTCCGACAGCCACGAGGTGCCGGCAGCAGCAGGGAGCGCCCGGGAATCTCGAGGTTGGCACTCAGAGAGGGGAAAGCAAAACAAACCCCATGGCCCCCGGTGCCTCCGGCCTCCATTTGCGCTGGGAGGCAGCGCGAGAGGAAGCGGCGCCCTCGGCTCTAACATGGCTCCATCCCCTGGGCCTGCGGCGGGTGCCAGGGCTCCCGGGGGGGCGCACAGGGATCGGCTCCCGCATCCACGGGGGGCGGCTTCATCCCCCCCGATGACAACCCCCAGCCTCCTGGGCACAAAACCCAACGCCGGCTCACACGGCGATTCCTTCCTGAGTTTTATACAGGGAGGAATGAGGCTGCTTGGATCCCCTCCAGAGCCCTCCCGCAGCTCTAGGGTCTGTGTCCTGCTGCCCGGATCCCATCCAGAGCCCTCCCACAGCTCTAGGGTCTGTGTCCTGCTGCCCGGATCCCCTCCAGAGCCCTCCCGCAGCTTTAGGGTCTGTGTCCTGCTGCCCGGATCCCCTCCAGAGCCCTCCCGCAGCTCTAGGGTCTGTGTCCCGCCGCCCTCGTCCCCCCGTACCGTGCTGCTCGTGGTCCCCGTCGTCCCCGCCTGCTGGAAATGGGCGGCCAGCCCGGCTTTGTCCTTGCACTGCTCCTTGCACTCCAGGCAGCGGAAGCAGCTGTAGCTGCTCTGCTCGGCGCCGCTGCCGAGGGGCAGGATGGGCAGCTCCTGGACCCCGTTGGCGGCCACCAGGGCGTCCTGAGCCACGCCGGCCACCTTGCCGGCGGGGAAGGAGGCGACCGAGACCAGGGGGGTGATGTCCGGCTGCCCGATCATCTGGTCCAGCGCGATGGGCCTCATGACCAGGTGGGAACACTGCATCACCAGCCCCTTGTCCTTGTGCTCGCGGGCGTGCAGGAGCAGACTGCACTTGTTGAAGAAGACGAGGCGCTTGGTGCAGTGGTTGCAGGTGACCTCGATGCGCATGCTGCGCCGGTCGTAGTGGCGCGCCAGGCTCTTCTCCAGGGCGAAGGCGTCCCCGCACTCCAGGCAGCGGTAGCCGAAGGGCGGCAGCGCCAGGCTGGCGTCGGCCGGCGGGCTCAGGTTGGGCTTGTACGTCGGCAGGAGGTTCTTGCTGTTGAGGATCTTGTTGAAGGCCTCCACCAGGCTGGACTGGCTGCGGGAGATGACGGTGCCCGCCACGGTCGGCGACGGCTTCTGCGGCTGCACCATCACCACCGCCGTGCCGTTGACCTTCTGGCTGGCCGTGGTGGTGACGGCGCCGGCCTGAGTCACCGTGCCGACGCTCGTCCTGGCGTCGGCCTTGGGCAGGGCCTGCGGCACCAGGTTGATGATGTTCTTGGCGACGGCCTTGCCCGGCTTGGCCGGCAGCACCACCGACTTCTGCTGAGCCACGCTGGCGGCGATCAGCATGGCGCTGCTGGCGTTCTGGATGGTGGAGACGGGCAGGACGGTCCCTTTCAGCTTGGTGCCGTTGCCGAGCTGCACGCTGACGATTTTGGGGCCCTCGACGGATTTCAGGGGGCTGGAGAGCTCCGTTTTCTCCTTGGGCGCCTCCAGCGCGAGCCCGTCCTCTTTCTCCGCCGACGCCGGGAAGCCGGCGCCCTCGAGAGCGGCCTCCTGAGAGCCCTGCTCGGCCGGGCCCTTGGTGCAACCCGGCTCCGAGTCCGACGAGACCCTGGTCACCGTCCGGGTGATGCTGCCGCAGGACGTTTTGATGGTTTTAATCCGCACCTTGAGGGGCCGGGAGGAATTGGAAGACGGGGAATCGTCGTTGTTGTCGTCGTCTTCCTCGTCCTCCTCCTCGGCGCTGGACACGCTCTGCGGGCTCCCCATCGACTTCTCCAGAACGTCCCGCTCTTCCTTGAGGGAAACGCTGTCCAGCGGCTTCGGCGACGCGGGGAGCTGGGGGCTCCGCGCCGCGGGGGACGGGGGCTTGAAGAAGGGCTGGCGGGGGCTGGCGGGGGAGCGCTTCACCTCGGGCAGGTGCCCGGCGCCGCCGTCCAGGTTCGGCTCGGCACCGGGCCAGGNAAGGAGGCCGGGAAGGCCGACGGCAGGTTTTCCGCGCTCTCCCCCAGCGGCTCCTTGCAGTCCAGCGCCGGGGTGGGCGACGGCGAGAGGGAGGGCACGGCCAGCGATTTCTCCTTGGGTTTGCACTCCCGCGGCCTGTCGATCAGGTTGGCCGCGTTGTCTTCGTTGGGGTCGGGGCTGAAGGGGGAGAAGATGTCCAGGGGTTTGGGCCCTTTCTCCTTCACCCAGCACTCCCCGTTGGAAGAGGCCACGGCGTCCACGGCCCTGGTGGGGGGGGACCTGGGCACCTCGGGGGCGCCGAAGCCGTTCTGCAGCAGGCGCGGGGCCAGGCCGTGGCCGTCCTTGCCGCGTCCGTCCAGCGCATCCAGCTGCTCGGGGCAGACGGTGTTCTTGACGATGACGCTGACCGCCGTGATGTCCGCGTGGGGCAGGACGTGGTCGGGGGGCCCCGGCTCCCCGGGGACCGGCTTGATGTGAGCGTCGGCGTCCTCGTGGCCCGAGTGGATGGCTTCGTTGGCGTCGATGTCGGGGATGTCGAAAGCCGCGAGGAGGTCGTCGAAATCCGGAGTCTTCATGTCACCCATGGTGGGGAGAGGCCAGAGGCTGCGACAGAGCAGGGAGAGGAGCATCAGGCACCGCGAGGCGGACAAAGCTGTCGGATCCGGATGGGAATTTGCTTCTCCTGAACCCCTCGCTAAGCACGAACGCCCCCCACACGCCTTCCCTCGCACCCCTCGGGCTAATCCAAACACCTCCCAGCCTTTTCCCTTCCTCTGCTTGCGCGGCAGTTCATGATCCCCAGCCAGGACAGCAGAAGGTTCAGCTGGATCAACACTGGAGCCCCCCGGGACGCAGGAGAATGTCCCCGAGGCCGGTGCAACCCACAACAGCCCCGCAGAGGAAGATCGGCGGGTGACAAGGGTCGTTTTGTCGGGACCGGAGAGCAGCAGAAGGAGCAGACACCTCGTGAGGGGACCAGGCCCCTGAGGAAGCGTCCGTCCCCAGCCCAGGAGCAGCCCTGCGAGGACACAGCTCCGATGGCAACAAGACGACTCAGATAAAGGGTCCCAAACGCAGGGACTGTGAAGCAAAGAGTGAAAAATAAAAGGAGATTGAAGGGAGACAGGACAACAGGTTTCCCAACATGGCCGTGGAGGAGACAGAGGGAATAATGTTCCTCCCGTCGCTGCGGGCTGGGTCAGAAATCCCAGGATTAAGCTGCAGGGCAGGGGATGCGGCTTAGACAGCGTGAGAGGCTCCGGTTTATACGGATAACAAGGGAAAGGATCCTGCCAGGCAGGAGGACGGGGGATGCCCCAGGCGAGCGGCTGGACGTGTGTCCATCTGGGGGAGCAGCCTGGGTTTCATCCGCAGAGTTGCTCTTCCTCACCCAGCCTGGAGCTGGAAGGAGGAAAGGAGCAGAGCTTGTGCCTCTCGCCTCCGCGGCAGCATCCGACCTTGGGGAAGCAGCAGCAGCAGCAGCTCCCACCGGGCCTGGGTCTCCTCGGAGAGGCGAGCAGCAGCAATCTCAGCTCCACTTCAGCTGCGTCCAAAGCCAAAACTGCCTCGTGTGGCTGGAATCCTCTCGCCCTCACGCTCTCCAACACGAGTGCCTGGCGGCAGAGCCGTGCTGGAGGCCAGAGGGAGCTCAGGAAACTCCAGTCCCGCTCTCACACGCGGTCGGGTCTCTCTTTGCGCCTGGCAGACCCCGTCGTCCGCCCCGTTCGGCTCTTCTCCGGCTTAGCCGGGCTGAAAAGACTCAGTGGGTTCCCTGCAGACAGCTTAGCCAGCAGGGCTTAGTCTGGCTTTATTTTTAACTCTCGCCGTAGGTCACCCCAAGGGGACCCACCGGGTGGGTGCAGCGCAGGGCCTGGGGGGGGGTCAGCGTTGGGATCCCCTTCCAGCGACCCGCAGACCCCAGGCAGCGGCGCCCGGAGAAGCGCTTGCTGCTACCCAAAGCTCCAAGCGAAGCTGAAGGGGAAGAGGTGGCTCCGCAGGGAAGAGCAGCATCTCTTGCCTGGGAAAGCTCAGAGGAGGTGACATCGGAAGAAGGCACCAGGAGATAAGGAAAGGCTGACATCCAACCTCGGAATGGGGAACCATCGAGGCTGAGAGCCGAGCCGCCATCCAAGCAGGGATGTTCCCAGCAGTCATCCCTGAGGATGCTGTGGCACAGGCCTCCCCGCCTCAGGTGGAAAGGGACGATCGCAACAGGTCGATCGTGTTTCTGGGAGGTCGGGAATGAGGTCGCAAACAGCCCGAGTGGAATTGTGCTTCCTTTTCTCCATGGGGTTTCACCACGCATCCTTGTTCCGCTCTGGGATGAAGCCAAAGAACCCACAGGTTCTCATCCTCATCCTAAGGAAGAGCCCCTCGCTTTCAATCCCAAGCAGGCCCAGGCCCTGCTATGTGCTGCTCAACACCCGCTTCCAGCATCGGCTCTGGAGAAAAACGCTCCTTTGTGGGAAAAGGAGTTCACCTGCTTTACCAAATCAGGTTGGCTCCTCTGGGCAACGAAGGGCTCTGGCTGTGACCGCAGAGCCAGGAGCTGCTGGACCAGAAGGAAAAGCACCAGGCTTTGAAACCCTGCGGGAGGAGGAGGAGGAGATACCGAAGGCTCCGCTCCCCTTCCCAGCGCCGCCAGCTGGTTCTCCAGCCTGGATCATCCCTGAGAGCGACGCAAGGGTGTTTGTTTTTCCAAACGACTCTTCTCATCGCTGTTTAGGACACAAATATTTACAGCGAAGCAGAAGGGAAGCAGGATGCTACGCTGGGAAAAGATTCCCACAAGGAAAAGAGGCAACAAGAGAGAAATGGAGGATGGAGAGAGAGGCAGGAGCGGCTCCATCCCCACAGCAGCGGAGCCTGGAGGTCAGGGATGGTGACAGATCCATCTTCAGGCTCAATATCGCTTTTCCCTGTGCCAAGGGAGCACAGGTAAAGTCTAGAGAAGAGGAGNTGATTCAGGCTCCTGAGTGACCTGGAGCACCTCCCGCAAGGAACAAATCCCCACCGCGGCTCCCAAGAAAAAGGAGCCTTGGGACTGCAAACACGGAGGCGCCTGGAGGAGCATCAATCCGAGACAGGAACGGGGATAACGCCTGTTAGATGGTGAAGCTCACTGGGCTGAGCAGAGCCGGAGATGCCGGCAGAGGCGACACCGCAGCATCAGGCACAAGGAGGTCGCTCCCGTCTCTGTTGCTGGTTGCGTCCCTGCCGGCTCCTCTTGCCGCCGCTTAAAGGAAACGAGATGCTCCACGTGCTCATCGTATTTGTGCTTCACCGTGAACCTGAATCCATGCTCATCAGAGCCTCCAAGCCCACAGGACCCAATTCTTCTGGCCTCACGGATGGGTTTAAGTACAACCCGCTGCCCTTTTGGAGCATTCGCTTCCATCACTTTTTCCCCAGCCCCTCAATAAAAGGTTTCTAAAATGACTCTAAACGCCCTTGGCCAGCCACACTCCACCTTCAGCATCCCAGATTTTAAAAGCAAACGACATTATGGATCTCCCCGATCTCTTTTTTTTCAAAGCTCAGAAGTCCAAGGCAGGGACGAAACCAGTTATGAACATTTACGGCTTCTCCACGTCTCCGAGATGCTCCTCAAGTGGTGTCTTTGCACCAAAAGGGTGGCTCCTCCTGCACTGAGCTGATTACACTGGGGCTTATCCATGCGGGGTGTTAATGGGAAGGTCTCCACCCCAAAAGAGGGTTTTTTGTTATCAGAAATCCTGAGAACCCCCCTGTTCAGTCCCTTCCAAGGAAAGAGGAGCCACGGCCCCAGGCAGTAACTCCCATCAGAGATAACAGAGCTGGGAAGTGCTGCATCCACCTCACAGAACCATTTGGAAAGGACCCACTGGATCATGAGTCCAACCCCTCCCATCAGTCACTATCCCATGTCCCTCAGCACCTCGTCCACACACCTTTTACACCCCTCGAGGGCAGGTGACTCAACCCCCTCCCTGTCCCAGTTCCCAATGACCCTTTCCGTATTTTTTTTCCCCTGAACCTCTCCTCTCCCAGGCTCACACCAGGAGTTATTTTGGTGGCTCAAGACACGACTGTTTTCTTAGGCGAAACCACTGTTTTCCAAAGGTGAAGCAGAGCCAGAGAGGGGGGAGGGACGGGTATTTTTAACCCTATCGGCCAAGCGGTGCCGACAATCCTGCCCCCACAGAGCGAGAGAATCACAGAATCACCGGGTTGGAAGAGACCCATCGGATCATCGAGTCCAACCATTCCTACCAAACACTAACCCATGGCCCTCAGGACCTCATCTACTCGTGACTTAAACACCTCCAGGGAAGGCGAATCAACCACCTCCCTGGGCAGCATATTCCAATGCCCAATGACCCTTTCNCAACAGGCACCAACTCCAAGCAGAAGCAGCTCCTGGATGGGGCGACGGCAGCAGGAGCCGCGCTGGGATGCAGGATCCCTTCTGAGGTCACGTTGGCTTCGAGCGGTCCCATCACCCATGGGCGCAGGGGGCACCTCTCCCTGGGCTTCACAGCCTGGGAAACTGAGACACGGGGTTCAAGCGGTCCCATCACCCATGGGCGCAGGGGGCACCTCTCCCTGGGCTTCACAGCCTGGGAAACTGAGACACGGGGAAAGAAAGAGGCAGAGATCCACCCCGGCTGCGGGAAAGGTCCCCGGATCCGCTCTGGATGCGATGAGGAACCCCAGAAGGTGGCCAAACTCGTTTGCCAGCCTGCCTATAGCAGATCTCAGCCCCAGCTCGAAATTAGAGGCCAGGAGACTCCCCCAGGTGGAATTCCCCGCTCTGTGATCCCCACTCCTACCGAAACCACATCAAAGCCACTGCGGGGGGCAGGATCACCCCGAGAAACACCCCACGGAGACGGATCCCTTGATCCCCGGCCAGAGAAGGGAGTTGGCACAGGTGGTCAAGTCCAAAACCACAGAGGTACCAGCTCCCCCCTTCCTAGAATCATGGAATCACAGGATCATTCCGGTTGGAAAAGCCACCCAAGACCAAATCCAACCATCAACCCAACCTCAACGTGGGGCTGACCCCTGTCCCCAGGTGCCACAGTCACAGTTTGTGAACCCCTCGAGCGATGGGGACGCCCCCACTGCCCTGAGCAGCCTCGGCCAGGGCTTCACCACTCTGGGACGGAATCGTTACCACAATCCGATCTAAACCTCCCCTGGCACAACTTGAGGTTATTTCCTCTCATAGAATCACCAGGTTGGAAGAGACCCACCGGATCATCGAGTTCAACCATTCCCATCAGGCCCCAACCCTGTGCTGTCTCCTCCAACATTCTCACCGGCTCATCGCGTCCCTTGTTCCTTGGGAGACCGACCCCCATCTCGCTACCTCCCTTCAGGCAGTTCTAGAGAGCGATAAGGTCTCCCCCTCTCCAGAAATGGAGCCTCCGGGGAACTAGGTTACTGGTTATGGGAACTGGTTACTGGTGATGGGAACTGGTTACTGGTGATGGGAACTGGTTACTGGTGATGGGAACTGGTTACTGGTGATGGGGCTGGAGCTGAGAAGCAGGGCAGCCAACACCGTTATGGGCCCAGCGAATCCCACCCCAGCCACGGCCCGACTCTCGGTTTCGGGCAGCCGGAGATGGTTTCGTGTCAGTGCAGCTGCCCAGAATCATAGAATCATAGAATAACCAGGTTGGAAGAGACCCACAGGATCATCAAGTCCAACCATTCCTATCAATCCATGCCCCTCAGCACCTCATCCACTCGTGCCTTAAACACCTCCAGGGAAGGTGACTCAACCCCCTCCCTGGGCAGCCTGTTCCAGTGTCCAATGATCCTTTCTGTGAAAATTTTTTTCCCAATGTCCAGCCTAAAACTTCCCTGGTGGAGCTTGAGGCCATTCCCTCTTGTCCTGTCCCCTGTCACTTAGGAGAAGAGGCCAGCTCCCTCCTCTCTGCAACCTCCTTTCAGGTAGTTGCAGAGAGCAATGAGCTCTCCCCTCAGCCTCCTCTTCTCCAGGATAAACAACCTCAGCTCTCTCAGCCGCTCCTCATAAGGTCTCCAGGCTCCAGGTGCAGAGGGAGGACAGGCCGCACAAACGCGGCTTCGCTTCAGCTTTGTCACCAGGGTCTGATCCTGCATGGGACACGAACTGGGCGCAGGGAACGAGCTCATTGAACCACACGGACGCCTGGGAGGCAACAGGAGCCGCAGCTGGGACACCTCTCAGCGGCTCCCTGACAGGAGCAGCTCCGAAATTCAGGCTCCGAAATTAGGAAGAGCCGGGTGAGAGGCCCTGGGCTGCTGCCCTCTGTGCACACCAGAGAATAAAACCCCACCAGCTTCGGAATAACAAGCATGAGGAAGAGGAGCTCCTGCTTCCCAGCTCCACCAGACTGGTATCTCCCTACCAGATTCCCGGAGTTTTTCTCAGATGATCCTGGTGCAGAGGAAACAATCTCCTGTTAGCGATTTGGGGAAAGCCGGCCTGGAAGCTTGAACCGGCCCCCAGCTCCGCTGCCGAGACCTTGAGTCAGTCCCAGCGAGGGGAACCCTGCAAACCTCCCCAGAGGTCAACCAGGCTCCCAGCGAGCAGCTGCTGAAACACAACTGTTATTCTTACAGCTCATTTGCTTATTTACTCTACCACAAAGCAGATAAAACGCAGTTCAAAGCCTCCTCTCCGGCAGCCGAGCCTCCCTCGCAGGTTCCTTCGGGGAGGGGGGGGGTTCGCCCATCGGTTCAGGACCCAAACCCACGCAGAGAGAGCGCCGCCCGCAAACCCCTCACAGCACAGAACCCCACTCCCCCCTCAGCTGCTCATCCCACAGCTCCTCCGTGTGCCAAACCAGAGCGTTTCCCCATCGTTCCCACTCTGGAGTTGCATTAAAACCTACTGAAATGATTTCAAGCCCCCCAACCATCCGGGCTGCGCCCACTGCTCACAGGGGTTTGGGGGGATCGGCCTTCCAATGTGAGCCGAAGCCCTGCCAGCCCGGGGGCTCCGGCTCATCGCTCGCCAGAACTCACCGTGATGCTCTGGAGCCCCCCAGAACACTTCTCACCGTGCGCTTGTGGCNGCTCCGGAGCCCCCCGGAACGCTTCTCACCGTGCGCTTGTGGCCCAGGCCTGGGGCCCTCAGCCAGACCTCACCGTGATGCTCTGGAGCCCCCCGGAACGCTTCTCACCGTGCGCTTGTGGCCCAGGCCCGGAGCCCTCAGCCAGAACTCACCGTGATGCTCTTGAGCCCCCCCAGAACGCTTGTGGGCCCAGGCCCAGGGCCCTCGGCCTGCTGGGGCGAGCGCGGCCGCCGCTGCAGAGCCGCTCAGACAAGAGCCCGAAAAGCCGCGACTATTTCGAGGGCTTTGCTATTTTTAAAAGCTGCTTTTCCTGTTTCCCTTCCTGACCCTGGCGGGGGCCGCGCTGCCTCACGGCCACTTTGCACCCAAAACCGCCGGATTCGCCCTCAAAACCGAGGGCTCCGGCGGCGGGTCGAGGCGGCTCGAAGCCCCCCCCTAAAGCCCCGCGTACCCACGCGTGGGAGGCCCGCGGCCCTGCTCGCCGCTGCGGCCGAGGCCAGCGGGATCGCCACACTCCGGCACCACGTGACAGCGAGGATTAGCTTCCGAGGCACAGAGGAAACCTTGGACAAAGCTGTCCCCGTGCCGCTTGCTCCCGGGGGCCTCGAGCCCGTGGCCTCGCTCGAGCCGCCCAGCGGGAAAACAAATCCCCGCTGCGGGAATCTGCAAAAACACAGAAAAACACGGCCGGGGCTCACCTGGCTGAGCGGATCGCCGCCTCCGTTCTCCTCCCGGAGCTCTCTCGGAGCTGGTTTATTCAACCCGATCCCCCTTGCTAAAAGCTCCGGGCTTTGTGCAGAAGAGACGTCAGCAGAGGGAACAACTGTTTTAATGAGCCGGAGGAGCGCGTGCGGCGTTCCCCTCACGGACAAACCCCAGAGATCGCAGGGGAGGGGGAGGACGGAGACAAATTCCCCCGAGCGACAAACCCGCAGCACCTGGCACGGCTTCTCCTCATTCCGCTGCCTTCAAATCCTCCCCGGCCCCACTGGCAACTGGTGGAGGGGAGGGAAGGGGAGCCGAGCACTCAGTTATTTGTGCAGCAGCCAAGGTTCATCTGCTCTCCTTCCCTCCGGGGGCGCCTCCTCCCGCTGCCACATGGGTCAGAGATGGGAACGGGGTCATAGAATCATGGAATCATGGACTGGTTTGGGTTAGAAGGGACTCAAAGCCTATCCAGTGCCTCCCCTGCCATGGGCAGCGACACCTTCCACTGTATCAGGGGCTCCAAGCCCCATCCAACCTGGCCTTGAACCCCTCCAGGGATGGGGCAAGCTGGGCCGGGGCCTCCCCACCCTCACAGCAAAAAGAGGGTTTGTTTAAATGGTTTCATGGAATCACAGAATCACTAGGTTGGAAAGGACCCACTGGATCATCGAGTCA
>WAAB01019084.1:6903-17766 GCA_013389865.1 Piaya cayana
TCATTGGGACAGTTGTGGACCATGAAGCTGGTCTACTAGGAGCATGAGTACTGCCATAAGTCATGACAGCAGAGAATGTGTAGAGCACAGGGCTAGTGAGGAGAGGCCAAGGGAACTGGGATTATTTAGCTTGGAAAAAAGAGACTGAGGGGAAATCTTATCACTCTCTACAACTACCTAAAAGGAAATTGTAGCAAGGTGGATATCATAAGTAACAGGAAATGACCTCAAGTTACACCACGGGAGGTTTAGCTTGGATATTAGGAAAAATTTCTTCACCAAAAAGGTTGTCGAGCATTGGAACAGTCTGTCCAGGTAAGTTGTTGAGTCATCATCTCTGGAGGTATTTAAAAGACTTGTAGATGTGGCCGTTAGGGACATTACTTAGTGGTGGACTTGGCAGTGTTAATTTTACAGTTTGACACAATGATCTTAAAAGTCTTTTCCAATCTAAATGAGTCCATGATTCTATGAGACAGAAAAGACAGAAGCAACTTTTGAAAACCGAGAAGAATTAAGGATGACCTTCAGTTTTGTATAGTTGCTGCAGTGGTATCTCCTGACCTTCTACATAGTGGGAAGATCATTTGGGAATATAGGGAAAGACAACTTATGAAATTAGACCCCCACTGAAGCATGCTTCAGTTCAGAAAACTGCATCACGGCAAACACATTCAGCATTTGCCTAGTCACCCTCATCAAATAGCTTAGAACACTGAATGTAGCACCTGCTACATCTGCATCTTTGCTACACAAAGTCAACCCAAAGATTACTTTTCACTATAAATTTAAGTTACAATGTGCATCTGTTCCTAACATCTCTATAGTCCGCCAAAATGAAAAATGATTCTAGCAGACCTGCTGCCTTTGCAAGCACAGCCTTGATGTTGGGGCCAGAAGGAAGGAAATTTATCTTATCAACAGCTAACAAAGCTCATTTGCTGCCAATGCTCCCAAGAGCACCTCAGTATCATCAGATTCTGAGTCGTGTAAATCACAGTGGTTCCAGTGAAGAAGGAAGGAGTTACTGTCATGTGCTTCAGAAAGCAATACAATTAACCAATTGCTAGATGATGTATATATCTGTCTCTCTCTCTCTCTCTCTATGTATATATAAATATGTATTCATCACAGAATATCTTGAGTTGGAAGGGACCCATAAATGTTATCGAATCCAACTCCCTGCTCCTCACACAGTGGCCTGAAACTAAACCACACAACTAAGAGCTTCTTCCTAAGAGATGCGTGTTGCTAGAAGCTCTGCAAACCAGGCTTCTGGCTAATAACATTGAAAAGTCCACATTATTCTATAGAGAATATACATGCTAAACAAAACTTAAGGTGAAGCAAGCAATCTTCTTCTGATGTGAAGAATAAATCTCAGCATATAGTAAATTGGAATTGAGTCTCATGAGCAGGTTTGAACTAGTGTAGCTGTACTGTCACCAGAATGGGCCGATTGATGCACACCCCCTTTGAACTCAGCCAAATCATCTTAATTGAGGTCTGAAAACCACTTTTTTCTCATATCAGAACTACATTGAACATCACTGCATGTTTATATTTGTGTGGATGTAGCTATGACTTCTACAGATTCTTCAGTCTAACTCATCATCTATGCCTGGAATTAGGTAATACAGATTGTATACACAGCCAATCTTTATACATATGTATAACATACAGGTTAACAGCAAATTAAAACTAAAAATGAGCATGATTCATTATCAAGGACATAGGCATCCTATGAGGAGGAGACAGTGCAGGGAAAGCCCTGTAGGAGAGATCAGTTGTATTTTATTGCTCAGCCATCACCCAAGGATGGTGCATAGAAGGAATTGTTCTGGAAGAAGGCAAGGATTTGTCAATTAAAAGCTGACAATTAGGGAGGGTAGTTACATACCCCTGCTTGCAGCTACAGAGCGAGAACACTAGACAAGCAGTGATGGAGGCAGCTTGGGATGTCAAACTGGCCTGAGGAAAGGCACAGGGGTTGGTTAATTACATGAGGAGGGCTGGAGCCCAGAGGGAAAACTCTAGAAGATGTATTTTTCTGGTTTTGGTTCTTTTTTTTAAATTTAGCCCTAAGTCCACACAGTATCCAAGCAACTCAGAATCACCAGTGGATTTTATCCTTGCACTACCCTGTGGAGCAGGTAGATGGCCAAATGCCCAGGGAGCTGAAGTGTAGAGTAGAACAAGTGATTTAGGTTCCCCGGGTCACTGAGACTATGTAACCTAGATCATGTGGCACCGCAAAGGCACGTTTTCCCTAGGGAGGGAAGCTGCTGAGCAGTGTGCTGGTATTTAAGAAGAAAGGCCTGAAGAGAAGAAAATCACTAAGAAAGGAGAGAGAAATTTCACACACACAAAAACCACCTTGTTGTTATAAAAGTTTCCTACTGGAAAAAAAAAGCACATTATCCTGTGTTTCCACACACTGGGCAAAGCTTAGAGCACAGCACTGTTGGATCAGCTCATGAGAGTGGGCAGTTGTGTGGGTCTTGATGAGAGGCAAGACATTGGTCCACTTAGGGCATCTGTGGTTTTTTTCCATAGGCTGTGTGAAAGGACTTCTACACCCTTCCTGACTTGGAAGGCACAAGATTCCCAGTTGTGCTTCCCACCATCTGAACAGCTTGGTGAGGGTAACATATTCTCAACAGCTCTGAATTCCTTATGGTTTTTAGAGTGGCTCCTTAGTACCAATACCAAATTGATGATTGCTGGATGATGGCTTGGTCACTTGGATCCAGTATGATCTGACAGCGACTGAATATGAGCCAGCAGTGTGCCCAGGTGGCCAAGAAGGCCAATGGCATCCTGGCTTGTATCAGAAACGGTGTGACAAGGAGGTCCAAGGAGGTTATTCTCCCTCTGTACTCGGCACTGGTGAGACCACTCCTTGAATACTGTGTGCAGTTCTGGGCCCCTCACCANACAGGGTACAGGAGGTGTTTAAGGCACAGGTGGACTAGGTGCTGAGGGGCATGGTTTAGTGATTGATAGGAATGGTTGGACTCAATGATCCAGTGGGTCTTTTCCAATGTAGTGATTCTCTGACTCTGTGATTCCTCGTTTCAGTGAAAGGCTTTTACACTTAGAAGCTCTATTACGAAAGTCCCCATAAGTTAGAGCTCTGAAGTTTCCTCTTCCACCAGCTTTTTACACTACCCTCTGTTTGCTGGATGGCAACCATGGAAATTTAATAAACAGCAGGACACTAACCATATCACCCCATGACTCACAACAAGTTTTTGCTTCATTCCCTATGGGACTTCCCATGGTTTTGTCCTTCCCAGATGCCTTCACTAGAATTTCTACCACCTGTCCTTACAAGCCATTAGAATATAACATAAAGTGCATTAGATTAAATATCAAGAAAGACTATCTTTGCTCAGTTCCATTTCTCACAAAATCCCTGTCATGTCCACCTGCAGAGCTACTGTCCTAAACAATATACTTGCTGTACATAGACAAGAAATTCATTGATTTCTCTGCCTGTTTCTCTCCAGTTCTCATTTCTCTTACATACATTGCCTTCAGTGATTAACATAAACTATTTATCCCATTGCAGGAAACTACTATACTTTCTTCTTCTCATAACAACAAAGAACTGTGAATTTTCTACAACTATTTTAACCAGCAAACTTAATCTCATTGTTGTTTTGTTCAGCTGTGGACTTTGGAGAAGGGTTCGACTATGATGCCTGAAAAGAGTAATAATAGGGTTTCAATTCCTAAAAGTATCACTTATAAAATGTCACCCTTTAAAAGTTGAAAAAAAAGCACACGAAGAACTAAACTGGAATTTAACCAGAACCTTTTTTTAGTTCACTCTTTGACATCACTTTAAATGTCAAGGCATGAATGGCAGAATAAAAACGCTAAATGCAGACTGGTAAAAACTTCATTCCTCTCCACCAGTTGAGTCTGGGAAAGAAGCAAAGAATTTATGTTTATAATGTCATGATACATGGCTTGACCACATTAAAGAATTCTGGTCTTTTCTGGAAGTAATTCAATTTTTTTGAGCTATTTCCTTTCTCAAGTGACCACGAAGGAGACCAGCCTGCCACCAAGCTAACATTAAAAAGTGATGAAGTATTATTGTTCTTCACAGGAAACTGTGTTTGCAATGGGATGCAGATTGTGCTGTCCTGGCTTCAATTCACTGTGAAACATCTGCATAGGTTTGTTTATGCTCCTGCAAAACAAGACCAAGTTTACAGCATGGTTGCAGAGGCCTGGCTTCATTCCTAGAGAGCTTCATGCAGGTGGCATCTGATAAAGACACCTGACCCTTTTACGTCAATAAGTATGTCTTCAGGGTGGGGTGGGGACGGGAACAGACAACAGAACGGTATGTTTAACTCAAAACTCACATAGGTTTTCTGTTAGCTCAGGCCTTCAGCATCCATTGAAGAAAAAACCAAACATACACTGTTATGGGCTTATGTTTCAGAAACAAAGCATCCAATTAAACGCGTCAGTCTTTCCCCACTTTCATTATAATCAAGTTCTATTATTTTGAGAAAACATTTTTTTTCTAAATGAAATAATAAATTCTCGGTAGCTGAACCTGAAAACAAACAAAAGTGGCACAGAAACCCATGGAAATCCAAAGTAACAGTAACCTTTATTGTGTTGGGTTAACCCATTCATACAACATGTGGCCCTGAGCCCCTCATTGTCCTTAATGCATTAACAATCTCACCTAAATAGCAATGAAAAACAAAAAATGGTGTGCTACTACAAGACTGTAGGGAAAAGGAAGCAGTAGTGAGTCCCAGACTTTATCTCAAAACATCCTCCCTGTGATTCCTGTCTGGTCAGGAGAAAATGGATCGGCACAAGGCACTAGCATGAGGAAGAAACTTGTGGAAAACAGGTGCTTTGTGGAAGGACAAGGCTAAATTTGAACACACCGTGACAGCAAAGTGGGAATGTCACTGCCACAGACTCAGAGGAACAAGACCATAGCCAAGACATCATGCTCAGCATGGAGTGTGTTGTGTCAACACACAGCAAGGCTGGGTCTGTGCCAAACTGACCAGAAAGTATCTACACTAAGCTAGTTTGGGCTGGATTATTTATGTTTGGTATTAAAATTTGACAAAGAAACCTAACAATATTTTTGGCAAGATTTCAACAGCAGCAATTGTGAGTGTTATGTTAACATAAGTTACTGCTTACTACATTGCAGTACGCAACACATCTGGCCAAAGGAAGCAAAAGACAAGTCTCACCAGACAGCGTGAATTGCAGGAATAAGACAATTGTATTTCATTGAGCTTCTCACAGTGGTTTGGTGGCAGCAAGGGCACATCTACAACAAAGAATATGACATAAAGATGAACAGGACGGGTAGAACATAATAAATAAGGGCCCAAATCATTGGAAAAGACCTCTTAGATCATTGAGTCCAACCATTCCTACCTGCCACTAAACCACGTCCCTGAGTACCTAATCCACCCGTCTTCCAAATACCTCCAGGATGGTGACTCAACCACCCCCCTCAGCCTGTTCCATCTGACTGTCTCCCATTTACAAAACCATATGCATTTGAATTTTGACAGATCATATAGAAAGGTTAGAAACAGAATAAAGGAATCTTAATTCTCTAGGAGAAACATTCACTATTTCTCATAGGAAACTCAGGTGTACACTGGCATTCCCACTGCCCTTTATCTTCCTAGGTTCCCAAGTGATCTCATAAATCAATGAAGGAGATGTCATTACTTTTAGGGATATTGCCATAGGATATGTAGCAAATGGTGTGTCCAGGAAGGGTGAATATTTATGCAGGGTGGCCTTGCTCATTTGCAGAGAGCAGTGAAGTACCACCAAAGAGCACACAGACACAATCCAAGGCAAAGGATGAAGGTGCACTTGCCTCCTTGCAGTGAACTCCACAGGTACTTGGGGGTTTGTATCATTTCTATCCTTGCTATCATACCATAAAATCTCACCATATCCCATGGAAGGTAAAAGCTGTATGATGTATATGTATGTCCCAAGGGACAGAACTAGTGATTACATAGTTGATATCATCTTACCTCTTGATGTAATTTCTTCACTATGAGAGTGGTGAGGCACTGAAATAGGTTTCCCAGGGAAGCTGTAGATGCCCCATCCCTGGCTGTGTTCAAGGCCAGGTTAGATGTGGCGTTTGGAAGCCTGATCTAGTGGGAGGTGTCCCTGCCCATGGACAGGGCAGGGCAGGGAGGCTGGAACTAGATGATCTTTAAGGTCCCTTCCAACCCAAACTATTCTATGATTCTATGATTCTATGATTCTATGTCAGAATTGAGAACCTGAAGTTTGGCAGTCAGTTCACTTGCTGAGCTTACTAGTCCTAGGGTACAAAAGTAGTCCTCTTTCTTCCTTCCTGCTGCTCAACAGCCCCATGGGCTTCACCTATGTGTGGGGTAGTTCATATGTCTCTAAAAAGACAACTCACACATGTGGCAAAACATAAATTTTTTGTGACATGCAGTCAGCATGCCACACACACTCCTCCCAGATGTCCCATCCCACAGCAGATGTCTTTTTTGTGTCATGATCCCCAAGATATAGGACTCCAGTTCTTCTAGATTTATGGTGTAGAAGGGTCCCCATGTCTTTCTACAGCCATCATAACCAACTAAGGAATTTCTTCGTAATATCTAAGAGGGATTTGACTTGGACTTGACCTGAAAATGTCTATTCATTATGGTACAGCTATCCTGTGAATCTCTGTGCTGTAGAGATTATTGTAGCATGACCACAAAGTCCCGGGGGAAAAAAGACAGAGAAAAATTAAAAAGGAAGACCATGAAGTTATTTGGAAACCACATAAAGGGTATCCTTTCTACAGGAACCAAGAACAAGGTTGTGATTTGTGATTAAATAAACCTTACTCTCGTAAGGAAGTTTTCAGGCAGGAAAAGTCATTTTCAGTCCCTTTAAGAATGAAGTTGAGGAATTAAAAATTAATTTTCTAGGGATAGAAGATGAAGATGAATGAGATAATGGGGTCCCTAGTTCACCTCACTCTGGGACCAGATAACTAGATATTACTTTGAGAGCCCTTGTAAGCCTTGAAAACAAGGTGTGCCTCCACCAAATCAACTATTTGGGTACAAATCAGGGCTAACCGTTTCTCACTGTAACATGACCTGCAGCTCTCAGTAAGGAATTTTATAAGGGATTCCCTTTCAGTTGTCCTAATGGCATCTGAATGCCACTGTTTCCCATGTCCCTCTCACTATCTGTAGACACAACGTATGTTCAAGGCAAGCAATTTCCTGGATAGCTACTTCTGCTCAACTCTTGCAGTGGGACTGAAGCTCTGGGGACAGGTGTCTTTGTGTCTTCCTGCACTTCAACTGATCAAACTGAAATGATCCAGGTTACGTTTATCCTCATGTTCAAAGTTTGCAGCCCCCATCCCCAACCACAGTTTATGTCAGCTTGAGGTTCCTATTTTATTTCCAGACATGGCCACTGCAATCTTCCATAGAACACTCGTGCTGAACTTAACCCAACAGTAACTCCAAGCCCCACGCCACATTCACAGTGACTAGACCAGGCAATTGCTTACTGAGTCCATGCACTAATGTCAGTCTAATTTGATAACATTTATTTGTAATAAAGTCCTCTCCTGTGCCCTCTATACTGTCAGCTCTGGTTTGCAGCATCTTCCTGGATTCTTTGTCTTAAGATATTTGGCAGATCTTTATTGTTACTTTTGTCTTCTCAATCCCATCTAGTGCAGGAAAATTTGTCTGTCCCTCAGGAAAAATTCAGAGGGAGGCACTGAAGCAGTATCAGGAACCAAATGAGCCCGTGTCCCCTCAAGACAATGCTACCACTTTACAGGCAAGGCAACCCTCCAGTTCTCAAATAAGTCCTAGGCTTGTTTGTTGCACATTGGCATGGTAGGTTTAAGCAAAAGCCATAAATCAGAGCTAAAACCATGCCACAGTCACCCTTGGATCTATATTATATATTTACATGAAAAAAGAGGAGGCTGCAGAGTACTCACCGACAGCCTTTGCATACAGCCATAGATTGCTGCAGCTGAAAAAAAACACCCACATTTTTAGCAACCAAATCCTTTTCTGGACACCTTTTCAACATTAATAAATACTAGAAAGTTGGAGATCACTCCAGTGCTTTGTTAGTGCCTTGCGTCACTGCAATCCAAATGTGGCTGCAGGGAGAAGGTACAAGTAAAAGTCTGGAGAGGAAAACAAATATTCCTATTTCTGGGAACACTGCAGCTACGAAACTTTGTTCTCACTAAACTCATGCTACTTCCTACTTCTTGTGGTTTGTTCTCATGCTGTTTTTAACCTCTTCACAAACCAATATAGTATTTCTATTTCATGTCCAAAACAAACCAAGGAAAAAATGGAAAACACAGCACATATGAAAAACAATTGAACAGAAACATTTCATTCCCAAAAGGATCTCAGCCACAATTTAGGTCAATTATTTCCTTTTTTTTCCTAATGAGTTCACTTGTTCCTATTTTAACTTATTATAAAAAGCAGCATAACATTGCCTCTAAATAAAGAGTAGGCTCTATTTTCCAGTTCAATAGCAAAATCTGGTTTGGGGAAATAAAACCCAAAAAAACAACAGATAAATTTCTAGCTAGACAGTCTCCTTTAAATGTTATTTTTCTTATCTCACTACTACATTGTCATATTAAGAAAAATGGCCAGATGAGATAAGAAGGGGATGTCCCCCACATGCTTTGAGAACATATGACACCAATGTATGCGGAGAGCAAATATTTTTATGAGCTATTGGAGCAGCACTTCTTTTTCTTGACCTTTTACATTGGATTTTTACTTCAACCTCAGCAAGGTCCTATACCATATGCCCTCCAAAAACTCTACAACTCAGTCCTTTGCTAGGCTGGGATGCCCATCAAAGATGCCCTTTAATTCCTGAGTGCAGAGTGCTCACAGGAGACTGCAGAACTCTCTAAGCATCAGAAATGCAATGGTAATGTAGGACGGTTCTTCCTAACATTGCAGACTATTGAAATAAGTTATTATTCAAATAATGATGGAATAACATCTGCATTTTGATCTAAAAGCAGCACAATCAAGTGAACAGGAACTGGCCACATTCGCAGGTGCAGTAGTAAGACATGTCTGCTCTTCAATGCGATGATAGATGAAAATAACTTGCATTTTTTCACCTGAGTGACCACCCTTCCCAGTGGATGCTAACAGGAAAGGGGCTGTAAATTGATGAATGAATGTCCCAAAGGTGTAAAAAAAGAAGACTGTCCTCTTCAGTCACCTGTCAGGACAAAGAGAAAGGCAACCACAACAGAAAAAAACCCCAAAGCACTCACTTTTGGCTCAGGATCAGTAGTGCTTTATGCAATCCCAGTGTCCAAAAAAGCACTTCCCCTCCCTCACAGTACCCCAAAGTAGCTGTTTATACTACTCTGCTCTTACTGCTTATTTCAAAACAAACCTTTGTCATTTCCTGACCAGAAAAGTTACGCTTTTAATTCTGTGCTAGAGACTTTGAAAGTCAAGATGCTGCTGCTTTCCTCTATAAATAGCCCAAGTTTGCTATCACATCTCACTGTGACATTTAGTTCAAACAAAGAAAAAAATCTTGACAGGAAACAAACAAACAAAAAAGATATGAAGAATAAAATAAAACTAAAAAAAACCCCTACCANAAAAAACACCCCTACCATACACCCCCCCCCCCCCCATGAGATAATGAAGTTTTTCCTCTCTGGGAGAAACTAATTTCTGGATGAATTTGTAACCTTGAACAACATCCCATTTTCCAGTCACTGGGGCATGTAGACACCCCACAGAAAAGTACCTTATCCTGATCCTGGAGGAGGCAGCATCTTCTCCATGTGATACACAACAGGAAAATCTTATTCCAGCCTCTCTGGCTATACATTCAAATTATTCCATGATACTATTTTCAAGCTCCCCAAAAGCCCATGGCTACCATCTCTCCAAGCTGCTTTGACAATGGTTACAACTTCATTGACTTCCCAGAGCTCTGAAAGCAGCAGAATAGGCATGGCTTAAAGTTGTAACCTTCCCATCAGTGAGGACTCAAGTCAGAAGACAAATATGCCAAGAAATGCACCATGTCAATGGCCAGGTTATCTAAAACTTGAAACAGAAGTGATTTCTTAAATAGTCATTGCTTTTGCGACCATTCAATATTCTGGGCGTAAGAGTGAAGGGGGATCTTCTCCATGTGCTTTAATATCTGATGTGGGTGTAAAGAAGATGTATAGAATTATAGAATCATNCATCAGTGAGGACTCAAGTCAGAAGACAAATATGCCAAGAAATGCACCATGTCAATGGCCAGGTTATCTAAAACTTGAAACAGAAGTGATTTCTTAAATAGTCATTGCTTTTGCGACCATTCAATATTCTGGGCGTAAGAGTGAAGGGGGATCTTCTCCATGTGCTTTAATATCTGATGTGGGTGTAAAGAAGATGTATAGAATTATAGAATCATAGAATAAGCAGGTTGAAAGAGACCCACCGGATCCTTGAGTCCAACCATTCCTATCAAACACTAAACAATAGCCCTTAGCACCTCATCCACCCATGCCTTAAACAACTCCAGGGAAGGGGACTCAACCACCTCCCTGGGCAGCCTGTTCCACTGCCCAATGACCCTTTCTATGAAAAATTTTTTCCTTATGTTGAGCCTAAATCTCCCCTGGTGGAGCTTGAGGCCATTCCCTCTTGTCCTGTCCCATGTCACTTAGGAGAAGAGGCCAGCACCCTCCTCTCTACAACCTCCCTTCAGGTAGTTATAGAGAGCAGTGAGGTCTCCTCTCAGCCTCCTCTTCTCCAGGCTAAACAA
>WAAB01019084.1:18324-67940 GCA_013389865.1 Piaya cayana
TTGGAAGATGATGGAAAGGGGTTTGGCCACCACATCTGCCAGCTCCCTCAATACCCTTGGGTGAAGTCTGTCCAGCCGCCATAAACTTGTGGGTGTCTAGTTGGGCAAGCAAGGCTCTGACCACCTCCTCTTGGACCATGGGAGCCTCTCTTTGCTCCTCTATCTCTGGGGTTTGTACACAGAAGGAACAACTTTCTTTACAATTAAAGACTGAAGCAAGGTAGACATTAAGTACCTCAGCCTTTTCCTCATCTCCTGTCACTGTTGTTCCTTCTGCGTCCAATAGGGACTGTACGGTCTCCCTAGTCCTCCTTTTATTATTCATATATTTATAGAAAGTTTGTTATCTTTCACAGACTTAGCCAATCTGATTTCTAGTTGAGCCTTAGCCCTATGCTAAGTAGCCAGACTTGTCTCAGTGGTAACCAAGAAACAGACAAGAGATAACAGGCATAAACTCAAAAAACCCATGAAATTCCATTTAAGTACTAGAATAATAATTTAAAAATTGGAATGTACAGGTGGTCAAACATTGGAACAGGTTGTTGAGCTTCCATTGTGGCAGATTTAAAAAAAAAAACCAAAAAAACCCCAACTGGACATGATCTTGAGGGTTGGAGTAGATGATCTCCAAAAGTTCCTGCCAACTTCACCAACCTTGTGAGCGTATGAAGAACCATTCTCAGCCTTTTGCTATGCAAGTGTCAGGCACTCAGAAGTTATTGCAAGGAAGGGATGCAAGCATTCCCATTTTCTCCATGCAAATTATGTATTATACACAGCTTCCTCTTCTAGCAAGAATGGGAGACAGAGAGCAGGTTACAGGTCTGACCTAACCTTACAGAGCAAATAGCTTCCTAGGAACAAAGAGAATTAGAAAAACACTGACCGGAGACAGACACTAGGCAAAAGATACCATGCATGTTGCCTTGCTATGCTTTTTAAAAAGGCTGCAATATTAAAGAGTAACTTGGAAGTGAATAATTAATTAGTTTGCTGGAAAAGTCTAGCCTGACAAAACACCCAGCTTAAAGGGTTTATACTTACCAAGACAGTTAATGGCCATGGTGACAGCTACAAGGCAGCAGTGACAGACTGTCATTTCTAGAGACAACCAGTCTGTTATGCAATTCATGAATGTGTGTTTGTACATGTGTGTGTGTATATATATACATATATTTATATATATAAAGCAGCATCCTTAACAGAAGTAAAAACCTGCGCAAAGATTTCCAGAGTCTTTAGTTGGCCTCTGGTACAGACTGACACAAAAGATGTCCAAAAGCACCGAAGTCTTACCAGCCTCCAGGATAGTTGTGGCTGACAGCTGCAAAAATCTGGGTTTGTTACCATGAAAGACACCAATTCCCAAGCAGTGTTTACTGTAGCAAGTCTGATAGGCTCACACTCTTAAGAATTTTCCAAGGTCTACTGAAACATCACAGAGGAGTCACTCTAGGTCATTTGGATATTCAAATTGCCTTGATTGACACAATGAGATGATCAAAGGTCCCTTCCAACCCAAATCATTCTACAGCGTACCTTCCTTGGTGTCTAAATCCCATGTGTAGTCCATGAGAGACTGGCTCATGTGCCTACTATGCTCCAAAGGGTTCAATGATAACCCAAAGAGCCCTTGGTCCCAATTACCCATGCCCAGTTAAGGGATACGTGTAGCTTTTCCTTATGACAGAATCCATTTAGTGAAAGCAGTGACTGAAAATGGCATGTCAGAAAACACCAAGATATCATCACAAGAAATTATACTTTTTCAAAAGCAGCCAAGTACTGGGCAAAACCTAAGTCATAAGAAGTTTTGACTAGGAACTGATCTGTACTACTGCTTATTGGACAACTGTTGACAATCTTGGACTCCTAAAATTTATTCCATGCCATGCTGTCACTCTTCAGTCTCAGTGCTTAAAGACCTTTTAATAATTTCCCTGCTCCAATAATTCAAATACCCTTTTCTCTAGAAATGATGAACAACATCCCAGGTAGTCATCATCCTATTTACAGCACTTCAGTGACTTTTCACTCAAGTACAGTGAAAGATGTAAACTCCCACCACCACTGCAACCTTGACTTNGTCCATGAGAGACTGGCTCATGTGCCTACTATGCTCCAAAGGGTTCAATGATAACCCAAAGAGCCCTTGGTCCCAATTACCCATGCCCAGTTAAGGGATACGTGTAGCTTTTCCTTATGACAGAATCCATTTAGTGAAAGCAGTGACTGAAAATGGCATGTCAGAAAACACCAAGATATCATCACAAGAAATTATACTTTTTCAAAAGCAGCCAAGTACTGGGCAAAACCTAAGTCATAAGAAGTTTTGACTAGGAACTGATCTGTACTACTGCTTATTGGACAACTGTTGACAATCTTGGACTCCTAAAATTTATTCCATGCCATGCTGTCACTCTTCAGTCTCAGTGCTTAAAGACCTTTTAATAATTTCCCTGCTCCAATAATTCAAATACCCTTTTCTCTAGAAATGATGAACAACATCCCAGGTAGTCATCATCCTATTTACAGCACTTCAGTGACTTTTCACTTAAGTACAGTGAAAGATGTAAACTCCCACCACCACTGCAACCTTGACTCATAGTTACAGCCTGACCTGCCTCAAGGTACCACAAAATACTATTTTATTTTTTAGTTTAAAGCCTTAAGGAAACAATGTAACAGTCTAGTTTAATTAATTCTGTATGAGGCTTGAGTTCACTGCATTTCAACCTCCAGTCCTGGTGCTTGTTGGAGAGAAGACGACTCTAAATGACAGCAAACATGACACTCCCTGGTAACTCTAATTAATTATCCTCAATCTTGATATTGATTTTTTCAAGTTTCAATTTCTATGCCTCTATATCAGACTAAAGAGCCGATAATGATGATTTCTCCTTGCATTGGAACCCACAAATACATCTCAAGGCACCTCTAACTTTCTTTTTGATGAACAATGTTAAGCTCTAAATTTATCCCAAGTTATGTATTGAATTTCTACCGGAAGAAACCAGATTCAAAGATTTTCATGACAGATTTTGGGTAGGGGAAAAACTCTAAGCCCCACAGCATGGAAAGAAACTTTGCACAGGCTGTTAGCAATCATTTTTCACAGTTTACATCAAACCTAGGAAATGCAGCAAGTCCTGAGCCACAGGTGCTAAACATACTATTTTTCAAATACAGGCAAACCCTGAAGCAGCATTTTTCTAGTTTGTTATCTTAAATTATGCTCAGCCTTCTCTGGATTGAACATTATCAAGTTGAAACCATCTGCCTTTGCCATATACTTACGAGGATGTGTAACCACCTCCATCTGTGAAATCCTTACACACTAGGAACTATTTATATACATAAAGAAGTACGTAGTCTTAAGTTTCCCTGATTTTTTTTAAAGGTCTTAGGGTTTTGCTTGGTTTTTTTTAAATCCCATGTATTTAGTCACGCATTCTGTTCAAAGGGTCCCCCCCCATATGTAAGACGACACTCACAACTGCAAGTAGCTTGTTCTTCTATTTCACCCTGAAATTTCAAAAGCTCGTTCTGCTAGTGGAAAAAGAACAAGATTGAAAATACATTTATTCTGAATGTTAAATCTTTCCAGAAAATTTGTGGTCCTCTGTGACTGTATGCATCTTTGAAGTGTGCATAACTCCTCCCTTGTTTCATTACTTTGTATAATGTTACTTTCATAGCACCAGTTTTAGAAGTCAGGTACTACTCAGGGTCTGTTCCAAGGAGGACCATCAAATTCATTTCAGAAAGGAAGATGCAGCCTATTAGGTACCAGGGATAGGCAAATGTTATCTTACACGCTGATGTTTTATTTTTAGCAGCTCAGTGATATTTATAAGTCTGTGAGGAGTAGATACGTGGCTGCAATAGGATGAGGTAAGTATCCCAAGGACAGGTACCAAAAATCTGCACATCTGCAGGGCGGGACAGGGAACAGGCAGTGCTACCTGGAGCTGATGAAAAGGACAAATGCTCCGAGCATGTCTTTTTACAGTTGTTCTCAAAAATCAAGTAACTAAATAAAAAAATAATCTTGACTCTAAATGTTAGCTCATCTTGTATATTATTATTAAAGTTATTTATATGGTGAAGTGTTAGAACAAATAACAGAATCTGAAAAAATTCTGTTATTCTGAAAAGAATCTGAAAAAAATCTGTTATTTGAAAAAAATCTGAAAAGAATCTGAAAAAGCTCAGTTTGGGAAAGCTTCAAAAGAACAGTTTCAAGAATTAACGCATCAACTACAAAAGACCTGTTTCTAAATTTCTTACATGACCCTTAGATATCCCCACCCTATGCTTCAATTTGCCAATCTGAAAACAATTAACCCTCATAGCAACACTAACAGCTTTCATGTTTTTAAAAGATTTGCTGTCTTCAAGGAACTATCAGAGCTCCCTGTAGCTGCTC
Source organism: Piaya cayana (assembly GCA_013389865.1). NCBI lineage: Eukaryota > Metazoa > Chordata > Aves > Cuculiformes > Coccyzidae > Piaya > Piaya cayana. The sequence goes on from WAAB01019084.1 coordinate 22,757, forward strand.
ATACCTCTGCTGTAAAGTCATCACTGACAATGTAAACAAAGGTCTAACATATAGCATTGGAATAACTTGGATCAGAACTTAATTAAATACTTAATGCATTAGCAATGCTCAACTCACCTTATGTCCTTTCTTAGTAAGCCTTTTTGGCTGGATGGAGCATACACACTCACCCAAACTTTAAATTTAAGGCAAAGTTCCTGGGCAAAAGCAAAGAAGAATCTTGCTTTGTGTTATGTTTTCATTGCCTTTCAGTCCTAGATATGCCAGGGACACTCGAAATACTCCAAGAGCCCAGGTGTTAATAAAAATTTGATACAAGCCAGAAAAACTCTTATCCGCTTTGGGCTTTTCAGAACTGTGTACAGAAAACTACACACTATGCCTTATGCTGGCACCTGCAAAGTATAACAGCCTGTCCAATCCCACTGGCAGTTAAATCTGTATTAAATCTTTTTTTTGTCATTCTGTAGCACTGTGGAACTTTCAGGGCTTATATCACAACTTGGTCACTATTGCTGGTCACAGCTATTTCCACCAAAAGAAAAGTAACAGCTTCCAAGTAGCTACCAACACCTGAACTACATAGAATGGCCTTCTGCTAGGGTTATTTTGTGTTTTACTAGAGAAATAAATATGGTACATTTTATTTCATATATATTATTCTCTTCCATTCTGAGTGCCAAATACAGCAGAAACCAAACCAGTATCTAATTGGTTTAGTATTTGATAGGAATGGTTGGACTTGATGATCCGATGGGTCTTTTCCAACCTTGTTATTTTATGATACAGGTAATGCAAAATAATTAAGTTTCCTGTCCTACTACTCTGGCATGCAAGCTGAATTTATCAGGACATTTCACCCCTTGATAAACTCCATGATTTTGGGTCTAATGCTGATGGAAAAAAGGAAAAAAGGGTGTATGAAAGTCATGGGGACTCAATTTAGAGAACTGAAGTTAGCTGAAAAATCAACAGCACCATCTAGCGGTTAGTGCATGTTCTTACATAGGGAATACTCAGGACAAGTAAGATAAATGCTTTTTTAGGTGTTGTATTTTTAGTTTGAGTTACTGTAGTTGGAATTTAACTTTAACTACAATATCAACAGTAAAATCACAACTTAAAAAAGGAGTGACGCAAAAAGCTGTATTAGACTTTGGATGAAATCTACTTACAGTAGTACTTCAGCACCAAAAAGTGGGCAGTTAGGCTGACAGATGTATATACACTTAAATGATATGTCAAAGTCTTAAAATGCTTAGTTATTTATAATGAAATCTATACAAAACAGTTAAAAACATGGTGTTATATACATTTGGGGGAAAAAAAAAAGTATTGTCTTCATTAGCAGAATGTATTAAAACTGGTTCTCTTATCCCATCCAAACCCAAAACTCTCCTCTGTGGCTTGTAACTATCACAAAACCCCACTGTATTGCTTCAACAAGCCAAGTCGTAAGGCTAATTTCTGAAATCTACTGCTGTATATCGATTTAAGCTTTTAAATTCCCAAAATGGTCACTTTAAAAACAGCATGTAAGAGTAAAATAGATTTTTAAAAGCCTTAGCTCACTTCTAAATGCGAAGGTTCAACTTAGAAAGATGCTGAACCACTTATCCCCGATCTGAAAAATTGATTTATAGCAAAATACATCCACCCCCCACCCCCATTCCCCCTGATTTGTATTAGAATTAACACACCTGTTTCACAGGAACTTTTTAAACAACTTGACCTCACTTAAAACTTTTATTTTAATAAATAATCAAAGATTAACTAGAGTAGAAGAGCATTTCGTGTGCTTATGGCACAAACAAATGCCTCATACACTGTTACCCTAATTCTTGTAAAGCATGAAACCAAAAATGCACTAGCAAATCCACTTTGCTACCAGTTAGTGATTTTTCTTATTTCTAAACATTCACCAACAAGAATTTTAAAAAAATAAACTATATCTTTAGGCTTATGAAAAATCTTAACCCTAAGTGAGCACAAGTGCAAGAAAGCTAACCAATTCCAAAATTCCTGGGGCTTTTCCAGCACTGTCAGAGACACTTTTTCTCTCACATGCTATTTAAAAATACAAATATTTATTAAACATTCTGATTTTTTGATGGTGTTTTGCTCAACAGCTAACAAAAAACCACAGCAAAGTAATGATCCCTTTTCACTGAAAGCTGTTTCAGTATCTCAGCAAGGGTTTCAATAGCATGAGCTGTAGAATTCGCTGCAGATTTGCTTTTTAACAGCATATTCCACTGTCACAGTTTTATTAAATCTCTGCTTTTCCTTTGCCTTTTGGAAACAATTTTTAAGATGCAGCTTTTGCAATATCGTCTTGTTAGAACACAGATTGCTTCAAGGGTCCAATGAACAACTCTAATAGGCAAAGTGCTCTAAGACACCACAATACAATGGCATCTTGGATACTAAAAATCCCAAGATATTTTAAAGTGCACTCCAGTGTCCCAATTCCTTAGGATTGTTCAGCAGAACTCCGAGAGGGGCTGGGCTCAGTGCCTTCCTCGGTGCCACTGTCCATATCTTGCTCCACTGCTGTTTCCTCATCATCAAGGCGCTGACTGGTGAAGTTGTTGAGCTCCAGAAGCCCACTGGGTTCCACTACCACATTGGAGCTGGAGTGACAAGGGATGGAATAGTGAGGGATAGTCTGAAACAAAGAAAAGATTCAAGTTTTAACACACACAGACGTCATAAGTAAAGGTATCTGTGCAAGCACGGGTATTTATGCAAAAGGGATATTTCGTTTCCAAAAGCAATTTTCCCTAAAAAAGGCCTGTTGTTTCTTACATTACGTTAGATAAAGCTTCAAAGCACCCTTTCAGCAGATTAGGTTGTAAAAAATAAAATTTGAATAATCTTACTGTTAAGGCACCGATCTTGGCCTTGGATCTTCACTAAAGGTCTGTGACAGCAGCGCAACCACCAGCTAAACCACCAACGTTCATCATCCATCACTCCCCAAAAGCAAAGCAGAGATAATACTTTCTTCGGCCTTATCTTTTTCTTATCTTTTGCAGACATAATGTTGAAGTATAAGGACTAGCTATGTTTTTTTTTATACAATACAAAACAAGCTATGTCTGTGCTCAGAGCTGCAGTAGTGTAGAGACTGAGAAACACGAGGGATCTATGCTATTTATTTCCACTGACACTTTCATAGGTTCTAGAAACTAAATCTACAACTTCATACAACTGAAATTCTGGGTAGTACTTTACTTTTGAAACAGCACGTCACAATGATATACAATACGCGATTCTCATAATATACAAATGAAGTAAAATAGAAATCTACCTTTGTCTATTTAGGGAAATCAGGACTAAAAATGAGTAAAAAACCCGATGATTTCTACGAAAGCGAAGTTAGCTGAAATGAAGATTTTACAAAGTAGCATGAAAGAATGGAAAGTTCTGTACACAAATTATTTCCCATGACAAAAACATTTTCACCATAACATCAATGTGACACACAATAAAACCATTTCAATCCACACTATCGTTTGTGTGAACATATGCCATGCCAATGTGTCTACAAAGCTTCATACTATAGCACTATGAGTCCTTGGATGACTTAACTACTTCCTCAGTTGATATTCTGACCATGTGCTACATCATAAACCATCATATTTAAGACAGCAAAATCAATGGAAATACCAATCATCAGTTAGGCAATGACTCAAGGCATTTAGATGAAAGATCAATATACTGGCATTTTACCTCAGAAGTGGTAAGACTGGTTATAAGTGAAGTTAAAAAGCTTTCTTCTGAATCCAGACCTCATTCACTGAATTTTCTCAGTAATTAGAAACCTATAGCTTAATTTTTTGTTCTAATTTTATAGTCAGAGGTAACAAGAATAGGTACCATAAGAAATTCTGTTTCATAGTTCCTTTTTAAGTGTCAAGCACTATATTTTAAGCATTTCATATATAAGTACTTTGAAAATTAGATGAGCTTGGTTTGTTTTCTTAATTGAAAAAAAAGGGAAGACACCAAGGACACAGTGAATGATAGTGCTACATGAACAGTAGCTCAATTTAAGAACTGCACACTTCAAAGTAATCCATTACAAACATAAGAATAGGGAAGTAACCGAAAACTGGAGGTGAAAAACAAAAATATTCAAATATTGTTCAGTTGTTATTGTCACATTAGACACGTTTGCTCTGCATAACCTTTGCCTTATTTGCTCTGGTCTTCTCTTACCTGGACAACAATCTCTGATGAACTCTCTTCAGCTTGCTTTTGTGATATATTCTGAATGTGTATGAACTGGTTTGTTGTAGGCATTCCTTGTGCATCGAGTTTCCTCTCTGTTAGAGTAGGACCGCCAGCAGGAGGACTTGAACTGGATTCTGTACACGTCTGTTGCTGGGGGATGGAAGTTGCAGTCAACCCTACTGCAGTCACCCTTGGCACCCGGGTACAAGGTGATGACTCTGCTTCACTAGTGAGTTTACTAGTGGATAAAGCCTTGTTTGGGGGATCCACTACTGTATGTTCTATGCTTGTATCAATCTGGGCTTCCATCACAGACACTCTCAAAATATCTGCTACTGCTGTCTTCGCGGATGCCTGCATAGGAAATAGGCTGGTAACTGGCAATGCCAGTTTGGGCACAGAATTGCCACCTGCTACCTTTGAAACAGAAGGAGGCTGATGCCCCTCAAAAGTTATCTTTGTAACAGTGGATCCTTGCGTTATAATTGGATGCTGCACCTGAAAATCAAATTTTTGTTCTGCATGTTACAGCTAATTTTTTTTATTAAAAATCTAATCAATATTTCCAAGGACAGTATGGCACAAACAACATAGTTGTTATAAGGAAGACAGTTGAAACTCAAGTGTTTTAACAAAGGAATTAGCAATATGGTATAACAGTTAACTGAAGCCTGGGGAAAAGCAGCTTTTTAGGCTGCTAGATAAGGATTGTAGCAGAATATCACCACAGCAGCCTCGTTCTCCTTTGGGATTTACATCCCCAGGTGATTGTTAACTCTCATTTTCACATGTATTCCTGAAAGGGCAAGAAACCCCAATACTTGTACTTTCCTGGAATTAGTTAAAATACTGATTATTTTTTCTCCACATTCAGTCTTTACATTTTTCCCTCCCAAATAAAATCAAATTACTCCTGTACATGAAAGCCACAAAACTTAAGGAGGATGTAAACTACAAGGGAAGATGTGCAACGGAGAGCCTTAGGAGACTGCAGTGTATTTATCTTTTATTTCCACAGAAATAAAAAGCGCTACGGTAAAGGAAATTAATAACTTGTCATATCTAAAAACTTAAAGAAAATAACTAGGGACAAATTCCATGCACCAATGGTGGCAGAAATTCATAAAATCTGTCCAATAAAATGTTTGTAAGCTCTATGGATTTTTCCCCTATAACATGTGCTTCTCTTTCCTAGTGCCAACCTTCTGCCAGTTTAATTAATGCCAGTGGAAGGAGGAGTTCTCTCTTGCCAGGACAAAACACTGCTACAGCAACAGGGTTGGCGTATTGGTTTTTTTTTCCTTGAACAGCGACGTGTATTTTGCATGCTATCAATATTCCGTTACCTGGCTTGCTGGCTGTTTCTCTGAAGAGGCAGGTAGCTGCATTTGACTCTGGGGGGGCTGGGGTTGCACGTAGATTTTTTGTGCCGTTGGTGCCTGTTGCAGTTTGGGCAGCTGCTGCGTGGTTTTTACTGCGAGCACCTGTACTACAGTTTGCTGCGGCTGTGCCACTAAGGTAGGGAGTTGCCTTTCTTTGGCCATCACGTGGTGTGGGGGGTGCTGTGCATCTGGTTTGGTCTGTGCTTGCTCCTGCTGCAGGGGACTTAGTTTTTGATGCCTTATTGAAAGCTGGGGCATTTGCGGGAGTTTGTGCTGGATTTGATCAGCCTGCAGGTGGATTGTCTGCTTCTGCTTAGTCTGGAAACACTGCAGAGTTTTCACTTGCAGTTGAGTCTGTTCCAGCTGTGGCTGACTCAGTTTTTGCTGTTTTTGTGTCTGCGATTGTGTCAGGGCAGATCTGTAGAACAGGCCAGTCTGAGGATCCAAGGTGTCCATCTCTTCCACTTCTCCTTCCTCAGTTCCAAGCTGTTCACTGTGTTTGGTAAATGCAGTGTGACTGCTTAAGGCCTTAATAAGAAGTTAGAGCATGTTAGTAAAGACAAATATAAATTTAAGAGTACATAATCTAAAAATAATCTTAAATGTTTCAACTGGCCTATTCAACACCACAGGTTCCCAATTCACAGATAAAAAGGTGCCCTTACATGGAGATTCCACGGTATGTAAGCAATCAATAGCTATTTTTATCATGTTAAAATGTGGTACATCTCTGTGTGACATTACTGCATAACTAATCCTCAGTGGAGATGATGTAGCCCCCATATCCATCAGACTAAGGTTAAAAGCTGCTAAGGTTGCATGGCAGTTGTATACGAAGCAGCAGGGATCAGCAGGCAGTTGAACTACTAGCTTCTCATTAAAGCCAGTATTTCTCCACAATAAATTCTTACTTTGCCTCTTGAGAGCCTAGTCATCTTCTCCATGGTTTCCTCTGCAGCTCCCCAAATACCTACAACCTACCCTATTTCCATAAAGATTCCCTCTTCTTCTTCTTCCTTCCTCAAAATTTTATTGCAATTTTTCTTGGGCTTCGTGCAATAAAATTGTACAAACATCAAACATGGTTTGATATTTTTGAGGGATTTGAGGGAGCAAGATACCTATGTTACTATACTTGTATACTGTGATATAGACTAATTAAACAGCCTTAGCAAGATGAGGCAGCCTACTCTGCATCTGTGAAAATAGTCTCTGAAGTGGTTTTATAACCTAACATAGTACTGTCCTCATCCACAGATGAGGTTCCTAGAAGTCAAAGCACTACAGAGTTGAGCATGTCTTGAACAATGGCACTGGAGTGGTTTCACTAATATTTCACCACAAGCTACACTGTTTGAAGTACTTCATATCCTCACAATACTGGCCTAAACATGATCTTTTTGATTCAGAGAAGTTTGCTTATTCAAACTAAAAGCCCTCAAATGAGAAAGATGCTGTGTACTTTGTACACTGACTAGATTCTGCTTCACCCCTCTTCTACACTAATACCAACACAATCTAAAAACCCTAGGCCCCTGCAATATGATGTATAGAAAAAAAAGCAGCTTGTTGCTGCTGGAGAGATGACACACAGAGAGCAAGAACTCACCTAGGAAGCCCTTTCTTTCCAAAGAGGCTTTTAATACCTCTTAAACTAAACAGTCTCAAGTAATCTCATTAACTGTTTCCCTTTAATCCCACCACCCTCATCATCAAAACAGGCAATATTAAAATTACATTATTAGTTTGTCTTTACACTATAGCACTTTCAGTGGCAGCAACACGGCACATTAATTCAGAAAAACCCTGGCCCTATATCATTCATTTAATCTCCTGCTGTTTATAGACTGTTGGGAAAAGAAAGGGTACAACCTGCTGCATGATATGGGTAATTGTGCCTGTGGAAGATGCAGGGATAGATTTCACCACAACAGAAGTTTGCGTTGCTGTCTGCGACTGAGCCACGTGCTGCAGCAGAGTCCTCTGGGGCTGAGATGACTGCTGGTGGGGCTGGGACCGATGACTAACTGAAAGTAAAGAGGTCAGTGGCACTTCTCCAGAACTAACGGCAGTAGCTTCAACTATTTGCTTTGCATTTAAGCTTCAATGGAAAGCATATATGAGCAAGATAAAGATCTGAGTATGAAATACATCTTTTACTGTACGTTAGCTTCAACCTTGAAGTGTAGATCTAGCCTGAGAAGCCTCTTATAATAGCAGTTGAGGGGGCTTGCTTTTTTCTGTTTCCTAAGTAATCAAGCCTGGTCTGAAACTTCTCCGGTCCCCTTTCCCAACACACCAACTTCGCAAGTATAATTTACACTCTATTTTCAGCTGGGTTCTTTTTAAACCACAGCACTACATTGTAGTACACAAGTTTGGGTTTTTTTTTTTATAATGCTAGAAGTACCTTCACAATTGATTGCAATCAAGAACAGCACGCCTTGATCACCATATCTCTACCACTGATAAGGTGCAATAAATAATCTCCAGAGCACAGGTTAAATTTGAAAGATCAGCAATTAGAAAATGTTTGGGTATTATGAAAACAAGTGAGGTTTATCAGAAACCACAGACCAAAATATGGAGACCTTGTCATGGGTCTATGGCACTTTTTAGAAAGGCTGCAACATGAGTTAGAGGCATAGTGAACCAACAAAGAAATGATCTGCTGATAAAAAAACCCCAAAACACCATGCAATATTGCAGTCACTGGTAAGACATGAATCCAAATAATTTTATGCTTGTCCATACTAATACGTAAATATTTGCTTAATTAACTTTTTAAATACAAAATAATTAAGAACTGAAGGAAAACAAGGAAAGTTTAAATTCAGTTGTAACATAACTTAAGTTTCTAGCGAATTTCCTGAAAGTTAAAAGAAAGGTCATATTTTGAATTAATACAATAATTTTACTTTCCCACTCCAAGGAAGGAGTTTGGATATATCCATACTGGCCCGCATGCTGTGCCAGATCTCTCAGGGATATCCTCCAACAGTTCCTGCACAATTGAAAAGTTCATTTAAAAGTAAAGTTTCTAACCTATGTGGTTGTGTAGATATTCTTCCGAATGTGAACCAATACAGTGCTGTCTTCCTGAGTCTGCAGACAGACAAAAAGAGGTGAAACTAAGATGTACAAACCGCTCCCTTCATCTCAAGAGGAAGCACTTGTTAAATCCCAGCTCCCATGCAGATTAATCCTTTGGTCTAAGTACACAGAGCAGATTTCACAGCAGGCTATAGACTGTTTACTGTCTTCCTACTGAAATTTCAGCAGAAAATATAGCTACATGGATTATTGATGAATCCTGAAAAGCATAAATTAAAACAAGAAGAAAACTACCTGCATTCCCTGGCTCTGTTCACAGACACTGGGGGAACAAAAATCTAAGAGCAAAATAACCATTTTGTGCTGTAGCAGTAACAGCTGCTAGTCAACCCACAGGAGCCTGCACTTTTCCAGTAGACTCCCACTGACCAACTCAAGGTTTATAAAAATCCCAGTCTTTCCAACAGTAATCATACCTCAAGGAAATTTTCAACTTTTGTACTTTATATGGCTTCTAAGCTGCAGAAAAACAGTTAAGTCTACAAAGATATCAACTGTAATTTCCCGTCCTCCCTGATAAGGGCCCTATTTTACATAAACGTTTTGAGCAAGATACAGTGAAAACTGGGACCTTGAAGAGAAGCTCTGCACATTTTCTATATCAAAGATAACTATTAATCTGAGATCATTTTAGCACTATTTATTGTATTTCTGATCTTGTTTTAAAAGAGATCCAAGGGAGCATGACTCAAGCATTAAAACCTGAAGCCAAATACAGTCAGTGTTATTTAGAAGAACAACAATAACCCCTCCCCAGCTCCAATTTCACACAACTTGAAAGTTAGACCATACAATGGATGAAAGAAAGTGAAGTACTGAGCAGGAAAATGAAAATATCAGATTAGACATACAATTTAATATAATCAAGTTTTATTCCTCTTTTCCAACGCAAATTTTTAACATGCTTCTGGTTTTGTTTCCCAAATAAAGTAAGTAGGGAGACCAATAATATGGACTTCAAAACCAGACAATTTGATCCTCTCAGGTATGTATGGGAAATGGCTCACAGCCAGTGTTTTGGGACATGAAATAATTAAGAGTTGTTCAGTGGAAGGCAGTCAAGGACTTGCAGAAAACTGGACATCCAGATAGGGGTCACGAGTTTAAAGAGTTGAATCCCAAATATAATAAATTCAAACAATTTATTTGCTTAAAGAGTACAAATTTACCAATTCAAAGCAAATGGAAGTCAGGGACTACATTAGCATGCTAAATTCACACTTGGCTTAAAAACCCACTTAACCCTGGTAAGCAAGTAATATTTTTTACAAGTATGGGTCAAACTAACCCAAAGTCTGACTCCTCTACATATATACAAAAAAATAATATACAGTTTCTGTAACTTCATTTTCAACTTTTTCATAACTAGGCATTTCCCTTAAAGATACATGGGACAGTCTGTCCTCTCCATCTGAACAGAAAACCTGTTCAACTAGTACATCCTGAAGAAACAATCCAATATATCCGTTAGAAACATCCTCCACTATGGCCCTGAAAAACAGATGCAACCTCTGTCCCCTGTACAGCATCTTGAGAGGAAGAAAATACTCATTTCCTCAACAGCAATTAGAGCGAAAACCAATAATGAAACCCACTGTCAAAAAAATACAAAATGAAGACTGCAGGCTTCAACTGCAAACCCACCTTCACACTACCTCAGTCACTTACCAGCTGTGATATATTCAGCAACTAATTCTGACTCTACTACAGCAATTGAAGGACTTTCTGGAGAATGCCTCTTTTCCTGGGTCATCTGGATTGGAACAGCCATTTGGCTCAAGTCAATGGTAGGCTGCCTCGGCTTTGATTCTAATTTTTCCTTCACTGTTTTAGAAGAAAATAAAAATATTAAATAGAGCTCCAGTATGTAAGACTCCATAATTAAATAAAGCTCCAATACAAATGCAAAAGTTTAGTTAAACAGATAGTGAACATTATATAGTACATTCAAGCAAACTGTTACAGGATAAGGAGAAAGGAATCACACTGATTCAAGATAGGCCCTTTTCAATTACAGAACTTATTGCAAACTGCTGCTTAAGCAAGTAACAAGCTTTGAAGTTGTTCTAAACTGTATTGTGTTTCCTCAGCAAAGTTTTGGTAGCCGGGGGACTACTGGGGTGGTTTCTTACAGAAGATGCTAAAAGCTCCCCCCACATCCAACAGAGGCAATGCCAGCCAGCTCCAAGATGCACCTGCTGCTGGCCAACCCCAAGCCAAATGATGATTGTGGTAGCAACTCTGGGATAACAAACTTAAGAAAGGGAAAAAACTGCACAATGGAATCTGCAGTCAAGGAGAGGAGTGAGAATAAGTGCAATGCTGCAGACATGAAGGTCAGTGAAGAAGCAGGGAAGGAGGTACTCCAAGTGCAAGAGCAGAAAGTCCCCTCCAGCCAGAGCCAGAGTGAGGTAGGATGTGCCCCTGCAGCCCATGGAGGTTAAGAGTGGAGCAGATATCTGCCAGCAGCCTATGGAGGACCCCACACTGGAGACTGACTCTGTGGAAAGCCTCAACTACAGCAGACTCCTAGAAGAGTCTGTGGACCCATGGAGAGAGGAGGCCTTGTGATCTCATGGGAGACCCACATTGAAGCACCTTCCAGCATGTGGAAGGGACCTACACTGGAGCAGTTTGTGAAGAACTACTATCTGTGGGATGGACACATGTAGGAGAAGCTCATAGAGGGCTATCTCCCATGGGAGGAACCTCATGCTGGAGTAGGGCAAGAGCCTGAGGAGTCCTTCCTCTGAGAAGCAAGCAGCAGCAGAAACAACATGTGATTAATTGACTGCAATTCCCGTTCTCTTTCCCCCTGTGCTGATCAAGGGGAAGTTGGTACAGAACTGAGGAGCAAAGTTGAGTCTAGGAAGAAGAGAGGGGTAGGAAGGGGTTTCAAAATTTAGGTTTTAATTCTATTACGCTACTCTCATTTGATCAGGAATAAATTAAGCTCATTTTCCCCACGGTGAGTCTGTTTTGCCCATGATGATAATTAGTGAGTGTCTCCCTGTCCCTATCTCAACCCATGAACATTTTATTTTCTCTTTCCTGTCCAGCTGAAGAGGGGAGTGACAAAGGAACTTTAGATGGCTCCCAGCATCCAGTGAGGGTCAAGCCACACAACAACCATCCGTGTGTTGATACCTGTTGTCTGCTGAAGTTCCAACAAAGCTTTTATTGTGGATGTAGCTGACTGAGATTCACTGGATACATCCTGGTAAATTATTGTAGGGCTTGTGTCCACAGCAATTTCATGTTCTGACCAATCTTGACTTCTTGAAGCAATCACATGAACTACAGGCTGAGAATCTGTTTACAAAAGAGCCAAGGTATATCAGGTCATCATAGAATACTTTTGGGTTGGATGTCTCTTGTTCAACTTCTTGCTTTAAAGCAAGACTGTAGTTCAAAATTAGACTACATTGTTCATTTTTGACAGTGTTCAAAGCACTAATTGGTAATGAATACTCTAATTCTGCAACAGGTTTTTTTTTTTTACAATTGATTCTTGAAGTAAAATAGTGCTGAAGTTATGAACAGTTTACAGAAAAAAAAAAAGATCCTATATTTTAGTTGTTTGTTAAAGCTTTAGTTTGAACAATCAAAGTTCAGCAGGTCTTTGTATGTTGAATCTGCCTTGGATTGAACTCTTTTGCAGAAGGATTTAGCAGTCCAGATTATCAACACACATTCTGCATTCTGAATTAACAGCTCCTAAATTATCATAAATTTGCTGAATCTTCAAAACCTTTTATTTTACTTAAAACCGTAGTATAGGACAACAGTTACAAAATTATATATAAAAGGTGACAGTTTTCAGTCATGCAGAAAACAGATGCTTTAATGCACTCAGGAAAGACAGTGGCAGAGCACAAGCTGCCACAAAAACCTGCTACACTGCCTGCTTCCTGCAGACCACCCAGAAAGAGAGAACAGGCTGCAGGCCACAAGCATAATAACAGCAAGTCAGAGTCCAACAAGAAACCACTATCTCTACTTTTCACATAGCAAATGAAAGCATAGAGTAAACTGTTCATAGAAGCTAAACAAAGCCATAATGGAAGAGAACAATGACACTCATTGCTAACAGACTGAGTGAAAACCCACACTAAAAAGAGATGCAGTGAGTTATATGAAACTAGTTAGCACACTTGTGAGACCGTCTATTTGTATTTCATGCAACACTAATACACACCTTGGGAGCTCTGGGAGGACTCTGTAGAAGAAGAGCTGCTTTCTGTGTAGGTTTGGGGTTCTTCTTTCACTTCTGGGAGAGAAGAGTTTCCTGTCTCTGCTGCCCTTGATGCCTGTTGCAACGTTTCAGTCACCAACTGCCTGGTCTGTTCACTCACAACTGTTGCTTGAAATGTCACTGGCTTTGGTTTTATGAGAACCTAATTATAAAGACAATTTTTTTTGTATAGTAAGAGCACTCCTGAAAACAGAACTGACCAATCACAGTACAGTGCGCCACTCAAACAGATCAATGTATGAGACCTACACAATACTCAATTACTGAAAAAGTCTACTTGTAAATTCTGCAGCTCTGCTTATTAAATGAGAAAGCCCAAGTAAATGTCAATGCACAAGAATGTAGTTCATACTCAGTAATCTGGAACACTTAACATAATAAACCACTGAACAGCCATTTTTCAAGGCCAGATACAACTACAGTGTGACAAGAGAAAGCTACGCAAGTGAGTTGGAACATGCACTGCACTGATAAGAACAAACACCCCTCTGCTGCAACCCATGATAAATACAGTCTTGAACAATCAAGACATGCAAAATATTACATCTAATAGAAGTTTAGTTCTTCTAAATACTAAGTGCAATCAGAGAAGCTGAAAATGAGCCAGATTCTCTGTATACAGCCATATCAACTACACAAGATTGCAGGGACAACCTGAACACACATTAACCAGAAAATATCTTCGATAAAACCTCAAATTTGATGGATGATCTATCTCAAGACTCTGCCTCTTCAGTTCTCCTGATCAAGCCATTAGCTAGCTGTAAGACTTTAAATTGGTACTTAGAGCCACAACAAGACGGTTTCAGCTATGTGAAAGGCTTAGTAAATCCTTTTGGCTTGCTCTAGGCTTCCAGAAACAGCTAATAAATGCAAATAGTGTGCTCAAGAAATCAGAGTCAAAGCCACCTCATTACACTCCTAAGTCTCATTCCCCACAGACATATTTATCCTGCAACAGTGAAAAATTATTTACTTATTAAAATTATGGGGTACATTTCAAGACAGAAATGGGTCCTCACTGTACCTGCGTTTTCCCTTGCTGACCATAAACAATTTTAGTTGGGATGATTTTGGTGGCTGGCTGGACCGTGGACCCTATTCCTTTTGGCTGTGTAACAATCATTTTTGTGATGGGTCTTGTGGCAGTGATGATAGCAGGTTTTGCTCCTGCTGGCACTGCCTGAATAGTTTTCTCCCCCTGTAGAGAAGTCAAAGTTTACAGGTTAACTTAGATAAATTCTTCAGAGACCGACTTCTCTAAAAAAAAAAAATACAAAATCACAGGTGAATGCGTGTACCATGAAATCAACCTGCTTCTGCAACTAGATTTATTTGATAAAAAGTATTCAAAGACCAAGAACAAAAACCCCATATGACTTTGAATGGAAAAGCCTCCAAAATCCCCTTCGCAATTACTTTACCTTTTGAGAGGCTCTGAGGGGGTGAACAAAAGCAGCAACTAAAAGACACTGACAAGATTTTTGAAGTTGCTGCAGAGAATTCACATAATTAGAACTTTCCTCAAATCCTCCACAAATGTTTTTAAAACATTTACTTCTATTGGCAAAACATCTACAAAACTTGAAATGAAATTCTAAAAAGAAGTTATTTAAAAACAGATCTTTGTATGGACTTTTTTTTTTTTTAAGACTACAAGTTCACTTAAAAAAAGGTAGTTTCTGAGCCTCTTCACAGGATGCACATGACTTTGGAATAGTGCTATCATATGACTAGACTCCTAATAGCTTAAGAAAAGCAAAGACATTGAGTATCCTTCTTTTCAGCTCTGCACATAAAACAGATGAACAACATTAGTTGCCAGTTCTCTTGATATTCCAATTCCCATCGAGTAGCTGGAAATCCCATGAACCATACTTGTTTCAAAAATATCACATTCTGGTGGTTCCCACTTTGTAACATCATAAGATTTCCACTTGTGTGAAAATGCAGCTTCAAGTTAACTAGGAAAGTTCCCCACAAAAAAATCATAAAAGGTTTAAAAACCCCTCCCTACTCAGCTCAGCTACCCAAGCCGACTTTTAAGGAGTACGCAATTAATACATGAGATCTCACAGTTCTATCTAGGAACATGCAGCACGTGCATCATTTTTATTCACTAGCACTTATGTGTAAAGCAAGTGGAAGATGGAAACTAGACTTTGTTTTTAGTACAAGTGAGGGTATCAAAAGATAACTCAACCTATACAAAACTCATACGCAGGATGTTATTCTGTTACACGTGACAAACTGAAAGACAGTGCACTTACTGTGAAGGGGCAGTTTATTTCTGCCCTTCACATCCAAAAGAGAAACAGTTGGAGATGCAAGTTTATAACACAGGATCATGGTTCTCACCAGAGGATAAAAAGGGTAAGGTTCTAGTAATTTTCCTCAAACCCTTCAGGATTACAAAAGCATTAATCACGGAAAAGAGGCAAGCTCAGGAGTTTTTATTTTCCTTCAACTTTGAGAACATTTCC
This sequence comes from Piaya cayana, assembly GCA_013389865.1. NCBI lineage: Eukaryota > Metazoa > Chordata > Aves > Cuculiformes > Coccyzidae > Piaya > Piaya cayana. The sequence goes on from WAAB01019084.1 coordinate 38,230, forward strand.
AGATTGCTTTAAGCACCTTTCATATCCTGCAAAACAAACTTGCTTTTCAAATATCCCTGACATTAAGGCATGCTGCATGTGTTAAAGAGCTCATGCTCAGTGTGCTTTTAATAAAGACTTTAGTAGAATGGATGCAGCAGCCATTACACAGCTTGCCACTTTGCTATCTATTTGAGACTTGAAACTCTTACTTACCCCAGCATTCAACAGTGTTGTGACAACATTTTTGCCTGGAAGCCCTTGAATTGTAGTTCCTTTTCCAGTAGTCTTTTGCACAACAATCACATTGGGTTTGGATGTCATTGGAATTGTAGTGATTTTTGTTGTAGTTCCTAAATTTTTGTAAGAAGAGGAATAATGTGCAGTTTATTACATGTACATTTCCTTCCACTGGAGAAGTTGGTGAGCTATATAGGAATCATTGCATTTAAATATGACACCACAACAAAAGAAAAGGCAGGATCTGGAATGGGAATTTTTATCACCCAACTCAGCATAGAAAGATTATATGCCCAATCTACAAATCCTTCACCTACAGTAAAAACAGGCATGCCCAAGATAGAGTAATGTAATCTATACTAGGACAGTCAGCCCCTTTGCACAAACTACGGAGCAGACTGATACAGCTTTCTCCTAACATGTTTAACTTTTCAAAGGCTAGAATTAGGAGGGGCTAAGGACACCACTAATGCTCAACTCAAGGTCCTACTTGCACAGACAAATATTCCTCTACAGATAACCTCTGTAGAAGAATTTACATACCAAGAATGTTTCTCCGGTCCAGAGAAATACCAGCTGTTTCTGGCATTGAACTGGTGTAATACAAGTAGTGGATTGAAAGAAGGAAAAAAAAATGCTGTTGTTTTACAATTACTTCTTAAAGTTGAGATTGGAAGCATGGGATTGGGTTTTTGGGGTTTTTTTTGTTATTTTTTGAAGAGTTGTGTTGGTTATTTCTGTTCCTCTCCCAGTATTCGATTCGTTTCACTACCTGTATCAGTTTTTTATTCACCTGCAGTGACAGGTTATTCTGATCAGCCCTCCACAGTTTACAATAGCACACCGATACGCAAGCCCATCAGTGTTACCAGAGTACCATTTCAGTCTGCTCAGACAGCTTTTTATCAACAATTCCCACTCTCTCCTTGAAAAAAGTACCACTTTGTCACAGTAGAGATGCAAACTTAAGTATTGTGCTCACTAACTTCTATCCATCAGTCATACCTGTAGATACTTCACTATACATTTCAGATTAATCTACTAATTCTAGGAAAGAGAAGTCTTATTGAGACAAGATCACAATTTACTTAATTCTAGTGACTTCAGAGGCATCTAAAGACTGCCACCTCAGCAACCAAACTCAAAAAATCACCCCCAACAACCCCAAAATAACTCACCAAACTTGCCCTTTTGTTTCAGGGAAACTGTTACTACCCTTATCAGGACCAGACAAGGATTTCCTTGCATTAGCTAGTGCTCAGAATAAAACTTACACTTGTATAAAAACTATTTCATCCAGACTCGTTAACAATTCACCATACCGACAAGGCCTAAAAATGTTACTTGTTCTCAAAGAAGCTACTGTATCATTTTGTAGATATCAGGATCTGAAAAAACCCGAGGAACCTCTACCAGACAACATCCTAGAGTGCATTTACTGGCTAGCTTCTGCAGCGCCTTCTAGTGACAGCAGCTGGCTGGTGCCATGTCAGGTCTTTTCTAAGCATCAACAGCAGGACGTCTAAATAATTTTAAGATAGTATTACACAGGAGGAACAGACCCAGCAGACCTTGCTGTACATATGCACCTAGCTAGGACCTTCACTGCATTAGCACTGTTAAAGCTACCAAGAAATTGTGAGTGGTCAGAGTGCGCCCTGGTCCTAAAGAGACCCTGTGTTTAGAGGCTGTTTTGGCAGAGCATCAAGGCTGGTCAGGAGACTAACAAAGATAAGCAGCAGGGTCTGCATGGGGCTGAGGAAAAACTTAAGTTAGAACATGGGCTAAGGACAAAGACAGGTTCACGCTGGCAAAAGACAAACAAGATAAGGTAGAGATTGAACAGATGAAATGAACATACAGTTAATTTTTATTCTGGCTCTTTGGACAGGGAGTGGAATAGAAAGGGGGCAGCACCCAGACTCCAAAATGCTTTAAATTGGGCCTAAAGCAGTTTCCTGATTGTTCTGACCTCTAACAGAGCATAATGTAACAGTTCTCCTCTGCATATTTCTCTTTTTCTTCAAGGCTTCCCTCTCATTAGATGTTTCTTTCTTAAACACAGGAACTCTTGCAATCCGTATTAACACTTTACCTCCATGTCCTCCACCTATTATTTTCTTCTTCATCCTCAGCTATTTTTCTTCTGAATTAACTTCTCCAGTAAAGTTTCAAATAATTACTTGAGCATGCAACCCACAGAAAAGCCCTGAATGATTACAGCAACTCTGAAGTTACTTTTGAAATATCTTAATATCAAATTATTCATATGCCTACCAGAAACAATATTACTGCTGATAATCTTCCCTCCCAGAGTAGCAAGGGATTTTGGTACTACTGTAATGATGCTACCACTTGTAGTTTTCACATAAGTAGCAGCCCCTGGAGTTCCAGCCATCCGAGCCCCTATAGAGGGGCTAACTGTTGGTCGCGTATAAGTTGCTTGAGTTCCTGTTTTAAAGACAGAACAAGAAAGTTTGCTGTTAGAACATGATTTTCTACTAGTATTTATGGAAAAATACGTTAGTGTAGGAGAAAAGCATTAGATTTTATTCAGAGACCTGACACTGCCACTTTTTACCATGCTTACAGTTCTCCTAGTACTTCTTAAAACTACAAAGCAAAAACCAATTACATATCAACTTTAATTTAAAACAAGAGTTTCCTGAAGTATTTTTATCAAACGTTCTAAGACTGCCACAATTCTGATTCACATCCTTGTCCCTAAGATTTTAATTTTAAATAGGTGTTTATATTCTGCATGTATGTTTGCCAATTGATCCCTTTTCAATGTCCAAGAACTCAGCATCTGATGACACTACCAGAACAGATCCCTTCCTCTCTTGAACGACAACCATACGCTCACTTCTCCCATGCGACAAATTGTTTATAAAGAATACTACCAATGACTGGTCTGAATATCACTCTCAGATAAAAATATAATCTGTAACAAAAATGCAATGTTACAGATCTAGCATTTAGCAGCACAAAAGACACCTCCTGACATGGTATAAATATGCTGGTTTTTCCTACCTACTGCTCTCAGAATGGAAACAGGAGACTCCTCAAAAGAAACTTACTCAAAATAATAGCAGGAATGAGCAGCTACATGAACTTGTAATTCCATTCTGCTTGTACTGCTGCAGATAGTGCACTACAGACTTTAATTACTAAAGATCAGAGCAAACCAGCTTGTCATAACAAGAAAGCCATGTGTTCAATTCCAAGAGAGCACAATACAGGTTTTACCAATTCAATGAACTGCAAAACTGATAAGATTTTTTTAAATGTACTTAATGATGCTTTTGTTAATTACTTCAAAAGTTAAAAAAGAATAGTCACCTTTAGTTCATGCTAATATTCCCAACACACGCTAAAAATGCAGGAAACAAGCTACAGTTTTCTTAGAACTAGGATAAAGCTGCCTTTCAAGTTTTCCTCACAGTTTACAATCTGAACAGTCTACGTTATCTTTAATCAATAAGGAAACACAAATACAATCAGATCCTCAGAAGTACACTGGGAGTTCAAAATTCAGTTTACTGGTCTTTTTATAAATCCACTGCAGGACTATGAGCAAGTCACCTCCTTCTAAAGTACATATACGTAAAATAGGAATGATGCTGACTTATCTGAGCTAATGTAAATTGTCTAATAGAAGGTGCTACAAAAGTGCAAAGTATAAGTTGCAAGAAAACTTCCTTTAAAATAAATCCAGTGGGGAAGGAATTATTCTATTTTTGTGTACTAATTCAAGATGATCATAGGACAAATAAAAGAGCACTCATTGCAAAAATCTTCATCTAAAATAAATATTAACAGGATTGTGAATGTGCTGTTGTGCTTACTGTTCATGAGAGGAGTACTTTTGTTTGGGTTTTTTTACCCTAATAAACCGTGTTTGATCACCTGCATGTCTGGGTTTACCCTCCCTTCCCTTCTCAGAACCATAACTTACCAGTGGGAGTAGTGACCAGTTTAGTTGTCATGATAGTCCCATTACTGCTAACCACCATAATAGGTGAATTGCTACTGCTGGGCAAGGTCGCTGTAACTGGTTTGGGAAGGATTTTACTGGGCTGCACCTGTTGAGTGATTATTTTAACACCTAGGAAAGGAGAAAGGTCACTGTTAAAATACAGGCACGAAAAGTTACTTTCTGAAATGCTTTCTCAGACCGAGCCCTAGTGGGCAAGTAGGCTCAACAGAGGCTTTTATTCTGAGCCCATATATTCCTGATCATGAAAAGATTTGTTTGCTTTGCAAGTAACAGGATAGTCATCATCTTTGCCTTTCATGTGCCTGTTTCAATCTACTACGACTGAGCCTGGGGATTCCATTACTTCATTGTTTTGTTGTAGTGACTCTTCTGGCCCACGACTCAAAAAATACGTTTCCTAGGAACCACAGGTTACAACTGATACTGAATTAGATCATACACAATAAACTACCTAAGAATGAAATAGTTCTTCAGTTTAGTCTGTGAATTCAAATGTGTTTTAATTAGTCTAGTTGAATTTCATCCCTCCAAATAATTTTTTTTTTAAAAAAAAAGCTTTCTGCATAAAGAGTACTGGTGAGTGCAACTGTGATACTCGCTACAGAAGGTTGCTTGAAGTTAGCTCCTTTCTCTCCCTCTTGATATATCAGTTATCTTGAAGTCACAAAGGAACTCAGCTGAAACCAAGTAGGATCAGCAAGAACCAAGGCTGAGGACAATTTAGTACAGCAACTCTGATCCCTTCCTTTTCATTTGTACAGTGAAGTGGGACCTTTCCAAGATTCACTTCTCAGTTGCAAACTGGGAGATTCATGTCACCTGTTCAAAAGAACACTGGCATCTTACATTCCATGACAATGAAAACGTATTGCGTTATGTTGGTCACATGCTATGAAATATCAACCAATATCTAAATGTAGGCACTTGTATTTCTACACAAACAGGTGAACAATTTTGTCCACTTGGGATGTGAAACATCTTCTGGAGATGTTTTCCTCTATGTTGACTACAAAAGCAGTATGGAGCAAATAAAGTGCAAATTTAAATAATGCACTATCAGAAGTTAGGAAACATTAAATTGAAGCCTTTGTCTCATCCAAACACAAAATGGGATAAAAAGCAAAGTCTCTGTGGAAATTAATTCACATCTTGCACAAAGAATAGGTACCAGATGGTATTTCCAAAGAAGCTTTAACTAAAAAGCACACTGAGCCTAAACCTATGGTAGAAGGCAATGAGTGAAGCTCTTATTGATCAAATATTGTTCAGTGACTGGAGGATGGAGGCCTCTTATGTGTCTTCATTAGTAGATATTTTTCCTTTGGCAATGGTCCTATAATCCAAAAGGAAGCTTATCAAAGGACAGGAGCAGGGCTGTTTATTTTTAAATTTGGTGGTCTACTTTAAATCTTTGATCTAAAGAGTATGAATATAAAACAGTTTTACTGATCTGATTCATATAATCTATGGACATAAGAAGACTTTGCACTTTGATAGCACTTCTTCCTTTAGAATTAGATAACTTTGCAAGCGCAAGAGCTATATTCTACAGCAGAGTAAAGCCAAGATAGAAAGATGACATGACTTGCTCAGAGTCATCTGTATCAACCAATGTTACGAAAAGAACTCAGTCCAACTTCCAGTCTCAGATCTAACTGTATTTGTTTTCACAAGTACCTCAAAAGTAAGTTTTGATTTCTGGACCCAGAAGAAAAGCATTAAAACATGGGTTAACTTTTTTCCACTTCATACAGTTGAACAGCTCTTGGATCTTCAGAAAACTGGTGTCCTCCAGGTTGCCAATGACATTACTTTTGAAGACATTCACATACCTTTCATTCTCTAAAGAGAAAACATTTATTGCTAAAATGTGGTCTGTATACTTGAACCAAACAAGAATAGTGATAGAACCAAATCCTTCAATTGCTGTTAGCTGAAAACATTATGACATCCTTCACTATCTTTCTTACTCACATCCAGATTTAATGCCAAATCCTGTACTCAAGTTAATTATGACTTACTGACAGTTCTCCATGCACATTTTGCAACAAAATTCTGCCCAAATTTCTTGAGCTGTGGTTAGATCTCATAAATTGGCAATATGACCCAAGATTAACTCCAACTACCTGATTCCTGTTTGATCTGAATGGTGGGCTTGATGCCAGGTGGCAACTGAGATTGCTGTGGCTGCTGAGCTACAGAAGACTGCACCAGCTGTTGTTGTTGCTGCTGCTGTTGCTGCTGCTGTTGTTGTTGCTGTTGTTGTTGATGCTGCTGTGGCTGCTGGGCCTGTTGTATTTGTTGCAGCTGCTGTTTGGGGGACTGTTGATGCTGTTTGGGAAACTGTGCTAATATCTGAGTTGGATTCCCAACCAAACCTTTTGGGGAAGGTAGTCTGGAAGAAGCAACTTTAATTGCTGATGTAGACACACCTATGAAAGAATAAATGGTTTAAAACTAAACACTGCAATATGAAAGAAAAATATTACAATTTCTTAATTGCTTTTGCATTTGAGCTATCTTTACTACTGAAAGATGCACAGATACATCCAAGTAAAATAAGCTCCCACATATCAGGAGCATTTGGCTCAAAGGCAAGGGAACTTTATACAGATTCTTGATGTGGTGGCAGAACAGCAGCAAATGTAAAGATCACAACCCTAGTCTACATCCTGCACCTTTTGTAGTATAAATAGTTCACAAATACTTTCAAAGCCTAATCTTTATGCCTCAATAAAGCAAAATGTTTAAACTGAAAATCATGACTACAAAAAGTTAGGCTATGGAGATGACAAACATCAAACTCGCTAACATTAGAAGGGAGTACATGCCAGTAAGCATAATGTTCTTTTAAAATAAGAATGAAACAAGTAATGGTATGTGATTTAGAAAACTCTGGTACATGCATTTTTTGTGTTGATGGGTTACGTGATCTTACAAGTATTAATGTGATTAAAATGCATTTGCAACAAGATCGAAAGACACAGTTCCCAAACAAATCTTATTTCTGTCATTCCCTTACATAGTTATCACACTTCCAGCAAAATTTGGCTTCATCTATAACTCTAAACTTCAGAACCATAAGCACCAAAAAAGACAAAGTCCATGTCTTAGGAAGGCAATTTTTAACCAAGCCCCAACAAGTGAAAAACAGAAAGAAAATCTGTTCTTATTTCTCTGCACTTACAGATGGCAGTGATAATGATAGAAATCACAAAAGCCAGAATTCTGGCAACCTATATAAGCAACTCTTTAGTCACTGCATCATATACAGCAGTTTTTCCATTTTCTTGGCCAGCTTTTAACTTTCTTCACAGTTTGAGCATGAGCAATTATTGCTTTATGTGACAAAATGTTTCACCAGCATCTTCTGCAGTGACACCAATGATCTTGAGAAAAAAGAATGGTAAATGATATTGAGATATTCCACCTATTATGCCTTAGAATTATAGCTTCTTCCATGATCAAACCCAACTAAAGACCCACAGTTCAAACAATACAAAATAACGCTGTAAGCCTTTCTGCTCCATAGATCACCATCTTCAGGATGTGATTAACAAAAGCAATTTGGAAGGAAAAATAACACTTCAGCCTTGATTTGGACACCCCACTTTTTGTAGAATGGAACAAGAATGGAAAATATGGATAGGGAAAAATTGCCATGTGACACCTGTATTTGTTAGGCAGAATATTTTTCAAGTGCTGGTCACTGAGGCCCTTTTATTCATTCACAGCTTCCATTCCAAATGGTTACGCAGTGACTAACAGCAGTCACATCGGTCAAGCTGGCATACATAGTCAGAATCAGAAATCAGAAACCTAGGAATTTGAATGCAGACCCACTACGGTCTTCATTCTTAACAACTTGAAAATTGAGATGCTTATAAAAAGCACATGCAAGAGAATCAGGTGATCAGGCCCAGACAACATGGGTTCATGAAAGGCAGGTCTTGCAAAACTAACCTGATCACCTTCTATGACAAAGTGACCCACTTACTGGATGACAGAAAGGCTGTGGATGTGGTCTTCTTGGACTTCAGTAAAGCCTTTGATGCAGTTTCTCTCAGCATTCTGCTACAGAAATGCCAGACTCTGGCCTGTACAGGTGCACTCTCCTGGGTGGAAAACTGATTGGATGGCCAGGCCCAGAGAGCGGTGCTAAAAGGAGTTTATTCCAGCTGGAGGCCAGTTACAAGATGTGTTCCCCAGAGCTCAATGCTGGGTTCAGTTCTGTTTAACATTTTTATCAATGACCTGGATGAAGGCATTGAGTGCACCCTTAGTTTGCAGATGACACTAATGTGTGTGGAAGTGTGGATCTGCTGGAGGGTAGGGAGGCTCTGCAAAGGGATCTGAACAGGCTGGACTGCTGGACTAAGACCAATGGCATGAGGTTTAACACAGCCAAATGCCAGGTCCTGCACTTGGGGCGCAACAACCCTGTGCAGAGCTACAGACTAGGAGAAGTCTGTCTGGAGAGCTGCCAGGAGAGGGACCTGGGGGTGCTGGTCGACAGNAGCTGGGGTTGTTTAGCCTGGAGAAGAGGAGGCTGAGGGGTGATCTTATTGCTTGCTACAACTACCTGAAAGGAGATTGTGGAGAGTAAGGAGCTGGCCTCTTCTCCCAAGGGACAGGGGACAGGACAAGGGGGAATGGCCTCAAGCGGCACAAGGGGAGGTTCAGACTAGATATCAGAAAGAAATTTTTCACAGAAAGGGTCATTGGGCACTGGAACAAGCTGCCCAGAGAGGTGGCTGAGTCACCATCCCTGGAGGTATTTAAAAGATGGGTAGACGAGGTGCTCAGGGACATGGTTTAGGGGCAGAAAGGAATGGTTGGACTCGATGAACCAAGAGGTCTTTTCCAACCTGGTGATTCTTTGATTCTATATAAAAAGGTGTAAAATCCTCTCTACCTTTCAGAACTGTCATCAAGGTTAGTTATCATGAGAAATACTGGGCATGTCAAGCATAGCATGTATTCGTTTGATGTTAACTCTGCATGTTCTTGTAAATCAGGCTTTAAGAGAAGCAATCATCTTCAGGTATTGGAAACATCCGTTATTCATGCATCAGATAGAGTTCTTAAAGCAAATAATTTTCAAGCTGTAGCATTTGCTTGTTGCAAGTAAAATCTTTTAAAAATAAAAAGTTATGCCACTCCACCTCACTATATTCTCTTCAAAAAGAGAATGTGTACATTAATTGCTGAAGTTGAACTCCTTCACTCTTTACAAGAACTGTTATAAAATACCTTGGATTACTTTTCTCAGCAGACTTCTTTCACATCTCCTGTGCTTTACTCATCATATGTAAACAAAGCACATCTCCCCTATGCTATTCTCAAAACAAAGACCAATTCATCAGTGAAAGAATTTTCATAGAAGTGTTATTGCCATACCTTGTGCTACCGTTGACATAACCACTGATGGTGTTGATGATACCACAGCAGTGACAGCAATAGTATTTGCAGTACAGGAGGGAGTGGAACAGCTACTGCTGCTGCTGCTGCTACTGACCAAAGATGACTGAGAAGCAGTTATAACCACTGGCTGCTTTTGCGTAGTGGAGGCAATGACTGATGTTGGGACAAGTTTCGTAACCGCTGCATAGTTGTGGGACTTCGAAAGGATGTTGGGTACAAAAGTTGAGCTTGGAGAGGTGGTTACTATTATAACCTGAAGGAAGAAAAAGAACAAGAAATTGATTTGTTCTCTGCATTTATTTATAAGCACAACATTTCAGAAATATATCTGTCTACGTGTATTTAGTTTTTGGGATACACATTTATTCAGACCATTTAAAGGTGTCATATTCACATTTGATGGCAACAGAAATTTAAATTAGTTTGGAGAAGTGGTGATAAGCATTTCCTTAAAATTGTAAGTTGTTTTGGGGGTTTTTTTGTTTGTTTGTTTGGGTTTTTTGGGGGGGTTTTTTGTTGAGGAGAGTTATCCAATTGAAGTGGAGTTATTTCAAGTCAGAAGGCAAACAGAAATGAAATGCTTGGCTCTATTAAGCTGGGCCAGAAAGCCTAAAGCACATTTTAAATGCAATTAAAGGGGTTTCAAGCAAGTTTTCAATGCCATTCTCCCAAAATGTTGCACATACATCAAGAAATGGTAATGAGAGAAGAAAATATTTTTCTCTTTTGCAAGCAGTTGCAGAGTCACTAATAGGAAATATTTTTGATCCATCAGGCTGTAAATAATCAATATTTTATCAGTTAAAAAACTTGTTTAGATTTCAAACAACTTCTGCTTTAATTAGTGCTCTCAGTAACAAAAACCTGAAAACCGTTTGTCCAAAGATAATAAACATTACTCCCCATGTGAGTTACAATGCTGTGAACCTGATCTGACATTGAAAAACACAATTAATTACAACACTGGAAGAGGGCTGTTCATACACAGCTGACTTAAAAAATATTTCTTAAACAGTCCCCATATTCAACATTTAAGTAAAGAGATTTCTTTCATTCTTGTAAGTCCCCTTGTACTCACAAATGCACAGTTAAAATAGAAACACTCAGCAGAGAAATACAACATATTTTCAGTCTGCCATGCAAGGACATAGAGAAATTGTTTTAATAATGCAATTGTCCCAGTAAAAACTTTATTTATTAAAAAAAACCTTGAAAATTAAAACTTAGTAATAATTTGACCTAACAGAAGTAGATAGAAAAAAAGAGTTACAGAAAGAGTAAAGAAAACCTGGGTCAGCTCAAACCAGAAGTCTTACGCTACTACCCAAGGACTACTGAAACATTGCCTGATAGAGAAAATTAATAATATGGTAATGGCAGCAGAAACAGACTTAAGTGACAGATCAAGCAGTGACAGATAAGGTGCTTAAAATTTGTTGGGAAAAAAAAAAAAGAGATATAACAACATAAATTGAATAAAAGCAGCAACTTTCACCACCACAGTTGCCTCTGCCTCTCCTTTCCTCCTTTCCTTTATGGTCCCAGCTACTTAGCTAAGCCTCCAATATTTTGATCTGAGGAAAACCAAAACCTTACGACTGAGCTACAGCAGGTCGAACACAATCAACCAATGCCTCAAGGGCAAGGTTTACACATGTGCTGCTCCATAACTTTACTGCATTCTCCAGGAAGAACACCTTCCTCAGCATCAACTCTTCATTTTTGCCTTCTACCTAAACCCGAGTAAATAAAAATGCCCTTCTGAAATTGCTTTTAGCCTACAACCATGCAGATGAGCTGAATATGACACTTGCCTCTGCAGTTTTAGCCTGTTTCTTAAATAGACAGATAACACTAGAAATACTTAGCAAGTGTTCAAGTTTTAATGTCAGATCCATTGTGTCTAGGCTAGCTAATTTATGAGCACCGTCAAAAGACAACTTGCAATTAAAAAAGGCAGATTATTTACAGTAAACTTTATATATAATCTGTATTGCAACAGGGCAAGTTCAGTGTCTCAGCTAATTATAGATAGTAGGATTAATATGGGCATAATCACAACTCCTGAAGGCTGCTGTTATTTATTCAAAGACAAAAATAAAACCCTTAGTCCAAGATTATCGCTTGACAATATTTTATTAATCATGCAAGGAAAAACAAGCTTGTAAAGCATGATAGCTTAACAACGACTGCTGTCCTGTGACAAAGTGGTTTAGGGTCTTTTTCTTCATTCAAAAGTCACATACCCGAAAAAGGTTGGGAGATCTTCACGTATGAAATGTATCCAGAAAACAGTTTTCAGGTAAAAATTTGAAGTATTAAAGATCAAATCAAAACAGTTACATTTTTGAGATACCCTTCTCATGTACGTTGAAATGATTTTAGTAACATCATCAGTGCTAAAACTGCATCACATCTTTTACAGCAGGACTGCCTGATTTTTTTTAAAAAAGTTGCTTTTGTTGTTGTTTTTAATTGTAGTGTATAAAATAACTCCTAAGCTATACTCAGTTTAGTCCTGTCAACTCTATTTTGAGAGACATCAAAAACTAGTCCCTAAAGAAATGAAGGCATTAGCTGACAGAAGCTTCACTAGCCAGATTTTTTTTCTGCATCCCAGACAGCGGGCTTACATATTACAAGAGTATTCAGAAATTGGAGCTGTGACATTATTAGTTGTTAGAACAAATCTTCCTCCAACCTACAAAAATGTCAAAACCATTCAGAACGCTGGTACGCAGAAACGAAGAGTTTCATTCATATCAAGCAACTTCATTAATATTCAACTGCACTTGCTTAAAATAGTACACCTCCAATTTGAGTGTAACAAGTCCAACATTTAATTTAAAATTACTAAAAGGGATTTCTCCCAACAAAATGATCCAGTGACATATTTTGGCATATCTAAATCCAACAAAGGAGGGCAGTGTGACAAGTTCAGATACAAACAGGACTATGACTCCCTAATGAAACAAGCGATGATTTACCATCACGACAGAAGTCAAACGCTACGCAAGGCAAACCCTATATTTTCCATGTCAGCACAAGGCAGAAGCACAACTGCAGAAAAGACCCTGTCAACAGTAGCTTCTCTCCTTTTTAGTGTTTCAATATGTTCCAGCTTTAACTACCATGACATAACATTCATACTTAATACAACACTACATGTGTTTAGGGCAAGAAAGTTCTTCCTGCACGAAAGATGAGCCTAACAGGAGCAACAGGACAGGTAGGTAAAGCCCCATCCCAGCTGTGAATTCGCTGTATTGAATGCAGGACATTTTATTTGATAGTTTATACTCATTCACCAATTCCTATACACGTATTCAGAGATGAAATCTGATTAAAGACACTGTCGAAGAGCAATGAATCAAATGAAAACTGATATCAAAGAATTAAGTGGGAAAAGGCCAGAAAGCAAGTTCTTTATTGCACATTACTTCAGTTAATCTTCCTTAGTTTAAGTTTCCAAAAATGGGGACAGAGGAATTCTGCTAATGCAAATAGTCATAAAACAATTAAGAAGACTAACAGAACAAATACCATGTGGAAGTCTGAGCTCAACAGTCAAACTCACAGTTGGAAAGAAATGCTTGTTAGCAGCCAGCCTACCATCAGTCTGTTGGTATCAATCCAAATTAATTCCACAGATCAACTCCCCTCCCCCCAGTCTGTCTTAACTAATAACTATACCAAGAATGAACTCGGTCTGAGCTATTAATTTTTTTAAAAATATTAAGAACAAAAAAAGTAGACATATCCAAAATGCTTTCTAGAGCATGGGAAAACACACAGGCATGTCAAAATCTGAGTCCAATACAAACTTTCAACACAGAAATCCTTTTCCACACACCACATTTTGGTGAAAGCTATGCACGTTCAGCTGAAATAATGCAACTGATTCTGACCACTATAATACTGTTGTAGAATGAGAAATAGCACACTAGTACTGAAAAGAAAATAAAGCCCCCCATTCCTTGATCAGCTCTAAGAAAAAGCTTTATAGACTCCCAAAAACTAGTTTCTAGGCAAAAGGCTTAGCAAAGGAAGGCCCATGCCACCTCTCCTGGAATTCTACTACTGCAAAGAAAAATTACAAGCAAGGAAAATAGAAATAAGAAAGATTACCTTTGACCAACAGTTGTTACCATCTGAAGGCTGTTCAGTGGCCTATGTGATCCAGTTCTCAGTGGACTAGTGTCCATATCACAAAACCCAACACCACAAATGGTACTAACTGGCAACCTTGTTGGCAGTCTCACCAGAGAGGCCAAGAATTGAATGAGCATGGAGACTGAATCCCCTCTCATCCCTAGAAGTGGTCCCTTCAGGTCAGGGTTGAGGCACATTGGTGGGGCAGTCTGGGGGAAGCTTGCACTCCCGCTGCCTGTGCTGTACCTGTTCTGTGGATAAAAAGAGGGCTTCAGTCTCCACGGCTGTCAATCCAGGTCCTTTCACACACAGGTGAACTAAATTCATACAAGAGTTTGGTTTTCTCTTTGTTTCTTTTAAAGAGGGATTACCTTATCCCAAGCACAATCCTTAAAAAACAGCTAGACAGTTCATAGAAAGGAAGAGTCAAACATTACATCTCATTCATTGATAAATCCAGAATAAAGTAACATTTGGCAGCTTCCCCCACATACCTTCTGTGTTGTCGTGTTTGTTGTCTGTGTTGAGGGCTTAGTGAAGGTTATTTTCACAGGCGACATGTGTGGTGGTAAGGAGTTGGCAATGCTCTGCATTATATTACTCATCTTGGGGCTGCCACTTACAGGCACTGTGATGGTTTTAGTGACAGGAGTCACTGCCTTTGGGACTTCTTTCAGGAGAACAGGGGAAGAACTAGAAGAATTTGTTCGCCGTCTTTTGCGGGGTTTTTCATCATCATCTGAGCAGCTGACACCTGGAAAAGAAGTACTTTTTTCTAAATAACATTTTCCCTACTTGCAGCTCTCAATGCTTCCTAAAACACTACAAAGTTGCTAAATCTTTATATCTACTTTCAAATAATAGAAAAAGAAACAGAAGATAAATTATTTCTTATGGTCACAACTAAACTTTGTCACACTACAGATGGTCTTAGTCCTTGAAATAAATCACACTTTAAGTGCCATAAAGCAAAGAAACAAATACCCCAAGCTACTCAGTTACTGAGTTACTTCATTCAGTTTAAGAAATTAAAAGAACGTAAGAGCCAGCACAGGGATTTAATTCTGTCTCCAGAATTTTGACTAACACACAAGTGGGGCAGTATAATTTCATGCACACTTCAGTTTAAAATTTTACACTACACATTTGTTGCTGGTTTTGTTTACAACAACCAGACTACAAAAGTTTATTCTTCTGTAGTCTTCTCCAATTTCAACCTTTGTGCCTACTCTCACATCATGCCTATCACTACAGTCCCCTCCTCTCTTCCAACTCAACATAGCATCTTTACATTGCTTCTTTTTTCTTTTTATTACATCCTTTAACTATGAAGGCGAAACTTCACTTTATGAAGTGCCCTGTGCTTTGTGCAACAGACAAAACCGGTACCTAACACACAATCACAAAAAAGAAGTCCAACCTCAAAAGGAATTAATTCCTCCTCACAGTCACGTAATGCATACATATAAAAAAATCTGGTGATATATTCAGCTGAGCAAAGGATAACACCATGATCAATGGATCTTAAATCTACATAAAAGTTTCCAAAGCAGACATGTTCACAAATCAGTATAAATGATAGAAAAACATGGTTTAACAACCTTAAAAATCTCTTACAGTTATTAGGTAGCATTCACGTTTATCAAATTAGCCTGTATTAAACCATTTTTAAAAACAGAAATAAGCCAAAGAGATGCAGTCCCTGCTTCAGTCTTATACCTGGAGCTTAAAGACAAAAAATGTTGTCATAGCAAAAAGCAGTCTCACTGGAAAACCAAACAGACTTGATTGACAGTCAATCTCTAATTAGGGTCAAGATCTAATTACGGTCAATCTCTAATTAAAATAACTAAATATTCTGGCATTTAAAAAGCAAGGATGCAGGAATTCACATGGACAAGATAGTGCACAGCAGCACAGCAAGTGATTTCTGAAAAATGGAATTCTCTCTTAGTGTGAGCACCAGCTCATTTGTAGGCACACTTCAGGAGGCTGAAAACTGTATCCACACAAAGATGGGAAATTGAATGAGAAGCAAAGGTTCTATTTGAAGTTTGCTTTCAACTCCAAAAAGTAGTTTTAGCTGGCTATAGCAGTACAGATGAAACATTGATCTGTAAGTCCAGATTTCAAAGCTCTAATCAACAGTCATGGCTCTGAAGAAGCCTAGAGGTGATTCTCATTTATAAAGAAGAGATTAAGTTACATGACTTCAAGGTCTATTAGAAATGGACTTTTAAGTATTACTGTGAGTGCAGGAATTCCAGAATCCATTTGAAATAAAAAATCCACATGCAGCTAGGACATTAGGACACAGCTGTTACTTCGGTGGGTCACTGAGAAATGCTGAAAAGATAAGGTATTTCTTGAGGTCCTCTTCCACAAAAAAAAAAAAACAAAAACCAACAAAAAAGAAAGGAAGATTCAACTATCAAAATACTATTTTATGTCAAACACTGCACAGTCTTCACCACTGGGATTCTGCAAGAATGTTACTCCATAATAGAAACTGCATTTGCACAAAGTTTTTCCATAAGCTTTTAGCTAAAAGGTAAGCTTGACTATAGCTCACACTTCACAAGAAAGGAAGCAGAGGCATGGAGAGGTTAATGGCTCAATCAGACAGTGACTTAGGGTCACGTAACAAAGCAGCAGCAAAGTCATGACTATTAACTCAAGACTCCCAACTCTGTTCTTAAGTGGGTTTGTTAAAATGAACATAACTGATAAAACATTCTGAAAGAGATAAGATTCCCTAAAAAAAAACAAAACAAAAAACCCAAAAAACCACCAAAATTAAGCACTCAGGTGGGGAACAAATAAAATCTGGGGACAGACAAAATAAAAATGAGAACCTTTTATTCCTCTATCATGTGCCTAGATTGGTTTTATCCTTATTACCATGTAATAATTCAACAGAGGAATGTATTACTTTCAGTTAAGAACATTTTTGTCCAAATCTTTAAGCTGAAGCTGGGTGATTAGTACATTAAATCAGAAACATGAAAAATTGTTATGTAGTGGGTTCCATGGGCTGATATAAGCATTAAAGATGGTGGTTTGCAGGTAGTGTTGTATTTATGTACAATGTGACAGTTCTGACTAGCTAGAAGTTTATACAAACATGCATATATAGCATAAAGATTAAAATAACTTTAAAATACCAAAGGTATCCACAGCAATCATAAAAATGGCACTTAACTGCAGCATTAATCTTTGTCACCTGCATTTTGATAGACAACAAATAAAGACAAGGAAATATTTTTAATTATTAAATAAAACTACCCCTGATGAGCACGGCATATGTACAAGGGCATATTCCTTATTTCTATATAACTGATTTATTAGCCAAAGAAGGATGGGGGATGGGGTCAAGAAGAAAAAGACTGTTGCTAGACATTATGTCCTGGATTTCCAAATTTAAATACATGAAAATGGGTATCCAGTGGCGTTTCATGTGGCGTTCTCACAGTTGTCCAGGAATATAAGCCTCGCTAAGACTTGGCTTCCAAATAATTCACAAGGTGGCCAAACATAGTTAAATGTAAGCATATAAATGCTTGCTACATTGTATTCTAAAAGAGTCTAGGTGAACTGTGAAAGTGGAAAAGAGGGACCTCTTCTAACTCAAATAAAAGACTACCATGCATTATTTAAGTAGAAGGAAGAGGGAATTCCTCTGCAGAAGCAGCTATCAAAGTTACCTTAAAGACAACTTCTGTACAAGCTGGATCAGAAATCCACTGACAAACAGTAATTCCTGTATTTTATTTTCAAAATACTTTTCACTCTTGTTGTCCCTGCCATTACTGCTCCCTGCAGCATCTTACAGTGAGTGGATTTATCCTGAACACAATTTCCCTGAAAAGGGAAGCAATAAATTCAATCTTCTTCAGACTAAATAAAGGCATAAAGGCACTAAATGACTTGCCCAAGGTCAGAGCATTTAACTCAGTCCATGCTTCAGCCACAAGATTGTCCCTTTCCTTCCCTTTTGTTAATCAGTTGCTAGTATCACTTACTTTTGACGTAAACAGTACTTCCACTTGGCAAGACGACTACATTGGAGGCTGGACTGGCAGGTCTGGGGGACTTCACTGTTGCTACACTGCCACTTGGAACAGGGGTAGATGTTGGGGTTGAAGTGGTACTTGTGTAGGAATAGCAAACCACCACTGAAGAGGAGAAAAGACACCTTCCATATAACTGAAGTGCAGAATCCCATTATTCTATTACTATTTTAACAACTGAAATGGAAGTCAAAAGACTTATTGGGTCATTATCCACATCTTTGCCTCTAAAACCCTGTTACTGTTGAATACTCCCCAGTTTGACCTAAGACACGGCTGTGGAATTAGTGGCCTTCAAACACAACACAGAACTCTAACCTCCCCTCCTCCCATTCCCAAAAATTTGTGCTGCCAATTCTAGATTTTTTTTGTTCTTATTAATCTGATAGTTTGCTTCACCATTTGTTATTTATCATTTTAGCACTAATTCAACATGTCAATCTTTTTGTTTTTTCTTTAAATGATCATACCTAGAGTGGTAACTGATAGAAAATACATAGTGTCTCTTGGCTGAAAACAGAACAAAATATTCCTTCAGCCATTAACAACTGACTTTGCTAACCACCTTTTTTAAACTGTTCTATGTAAGCAACAGCACACTGATCCAGCACTCCTCACAAAATCAAAATAAAACAGTCTGTTTCAAATAGTGTTACATATTCTCTAGTTACACAGAGCACAATTTGAGCCTATTCAGTCAAGTTAGGTGGAACGTGTACCGGCAATATTTAAAAAGGCATAATGGAAGCAGAAAGCAATCTTTTAACTTCTTAACTCAGTATATTTTATCAGAAGTGGAAAAAAAATTAAAAAAACCCTCAACACAATTTTCTGGCTTTCACCAAAATCTACTTGCATTCTTAAAGCAGTGTTCTGAAATACCTTTCATCACTTACAGAACTTTACGAAACCTTAATCCATCAATCCAATCTTTTAGTTTTCCAGAGCTTAACAAGTCAACCACTGAATTTCTCCCTAATACCCTGGCAATTTTTTTTTCTTTAATTTCGGTTGCTAGTGGGCCCACTAACAGAGAGCTGTCATGATTTGTGCCACAGATGCTACAAGGCATCCTTTTTAAAAGAAGAGGGTTTTTTCTTATTTCTATAATTACTGTGCAGTAAGAATGATACAGACTTTTAAAAAAAAATATCTAACACTTAAAAACTAAGAGAACAATTTGTACTGTGACATTTTGATATTCCCATAGATTGCAGTAAAATCCCGGCTTTCTCTCACCTTCTTTGTTCCCAGTTTCTGCAGGAACCGGAAGAGATGCATTGTGCTGAACAGCTGCATTGGCAACAGCATTAGCAGTAACAGTAAAAGCCGTTTGTGGAACAAGCCGTGGCATCAGCGGCACGAGTCGACGACCTTCTATAGACCATTCGGAAGAGCTGTTCGGTCCAGACATACTAAAGAGAAATACACATTTTATAAGCATTACCCACGTTCCCAAAACACTCAGTAGTCTTTATTTCGGTGTTTTTTTTTTAACAGTGAAAGTCTAAAAGGCAGTTTCTAAAGACACACTAGAGCAATACTACTAAACTTGATTATGTTACAGGGAAAAACCCTTGGCTTCTAGTGCAGATCTTTTTTTTACCTGAACAGCCAAGTTTTCAGACTTGTTAAAGCAGTCTCAAGCAAGGTAACAGAACACTAAATGATTTAAAGACACCCATGCATCCTCCTCAATAGAAACCAGCCTGCCACTCTCATTTCCTCTTAACTTTAGCACTTAGCACTTTAGCACGCAAATTAGAATGTTTCCAAAAACCCCCCTTCTTATCTAGATGAAGCACTTCTGTTTACGACTGTCTTACAGGAATCATTTGTCAAATCAGCAAAACCAAAATGATACATTATTTTTCAATGCTGCTATGTTCTTAAGCAAATCAACTACTTTAATGTATGAATATATTCTGAAAAACAATTTTGCATGTGAATTATTATAAGCAACTTGCTGCAAAAGCCACAACAAAACAGTTCACAAAATGCAGATCTGCTCTGTTGTTAAATCCTGACACACTTCAGTGTTCTTCATACATATTCATACAGTAAGGCAGAGCTACCTCAGCTGAGGTAAAAATACATTTTTAAGATTGAAACTACAAATGTTGCTTATAGGAAAGCTACCAAAGTTGGCTTTCCTAAGGAATTAGAGAATTATTTAATATAAATACTATATTAACAGTTATCACTTACAAATAATTACCACAGGAGAAAAAAAAAGATGCAGCACTTCACAACTGCACCTTGTCTGGATGATAATATCTCACCCGTTTGAAGTTCAGCACCTCAGGACAAACTTTATGCTTGTTCTGTAAAATGCTAAAAACAGAACTGCTACTTTAAAAGGAAACTTTACTTGAGAAAAGAATTCCAATTTGATGATTAAATGCTTATTTTTCTTTCCCCCCCCCCCGCACTTTCTTTAAAGAAGCACAAGGAACTCAGCAATTTTTGTCTGGTGAACAACCCATTTCTAAGTCTTCAACCTTCAACTTCAAAAGCACTAAAATGTTAGATGTCCTTCTGGAGCACTAAAACTGTATGCTGATTTTGGCAAGTCTTGGATCAAACGAGTGCTAACTCGAAATGGCCTATTTGTATGACTTCCTTTTTATTCTCCCCATAACATCTAAGCTACAGGAGTCAACCTTAAAAATCAATGGTTATAAAATGGAAAAAAGAAGAAAAACACAGACACTTACAATCCAGTTCTAACTAGTCACACTGTAAAGTAACTATCGAAGATACAGAAGCGCATGCCCTCTTGCTCCTTTCCATCTCTCAAAATAACACGGAGCTTGTGAAAGCAAACACAAGGAGGAAGCAGCCCAGTTGATGCCAGCACAGCAGCTGCCTCAAGCAGAGAACAGTGGACACTGATGTCATCAGTCAGCTTGCTGCATTTTTTTTGACTCTGACCATTTTTTTCCCCTCTAGTGGATGACAGTGTATCAGCACAATCTCTGACACCTCCTTCCCACTCCTTCACCTTTCTATGTAGTTAAGTTCCTCCTAATATAACCTTTCCAAATGGATATAAATAAAAGTAAACTTACAACAAAAAGTAATAAATCAAACAAGCTCATCCTGCTTATGGATTTCCCCATTTTCTCTACTCTTCATTTCTAATGGTCTGCCCTCCAGAAAGCTCTTCATGACAAAAACCTGTTCCTTATATTCTACTTGTACAGTGAACGGTATGCCTTCAGACCCAAATTCTACAGTACTAAACCATTTCTAGTTCCCTGATGTAAATCTTATACAGCAATTCCTTCATCCATACACCATTTTAAATACTGTTCTTTAAGTCATCATCAATAGTCAAGGCTCTACTGTTCAGTTAAGTCATAATGGATTTTCCAAAGGGTATCTTGGGAAACCATGCAGAAAATGACCTATAACTTACTTGTGTGCAATAGTCGTTAGTCGTTCATCATTTACTGCTCTCCGAACTTCAGCACGATGTCTCTCTGTTGAAATACTATTAAAAAAAGCAATATATTTTAGTCAGACGTGCACATTTATCTACAACTTCTAGCTGAAATGAAACTTATGAATAATCCACTTAAGAGATGAAAGGGAACAGGCTTTTACATTGAAGAGATTGTCACTTAACTTTTGCAATCATAGTAAGAAAGAAAGTGTTATTTTTCAAAATACTACTGAAGAATAAAAAGAATATCATTGTTCATAAGGTATTCCTGCAAAACAGCTAGAATTCAACCTCTTAATGACAGCAATCATTTTAATGCACACGGTAGCAAAATTCACAAAGAACATGCAACGTTCCTCCTTTTGTAACCTGGGCCCAGAGACCTTTACGCCCTACCTTGATGAAACTCCCAAGCCAGCACACATCTATGAGCTAGCTGTAAACCTTTTAACACTCAGTATCTCACAAAACATCAAGAAAAAGTGAAGTTTAAACCATGAAAGCATAATTGTTTTCCTTATTAAGAACTCAATGCAGAATAAGAATTAAACCTCCAGAAGATGGAGAATTAGTCCTCTAAGCTAATATTTGCTCTGTGACACTACCGATAGAAACAACAAGCAATATTTAAAAAAAATAGGGGCATTAGTTCTTATTTTAAAATGTCATGGTTACCTAAGCACTTTAGAGAGTTCTCCAAGAAGATCCTTCTTCTCTTTCGTAAGGTCTCCCTGTGCACGTAAGGCACTGATGACGCCTGCATATGCCTCCAGTTCTGAAGAATTAGAGCAAACAGTATTTCTATTTAATGCTCACAGCAAAGGGATAAAAAAAAAAGTTATTTTCAGTATTACTGACAAGATTCTATTAATTTTAAAAATCATTAGAAGGAACACAACTTTCAATTATTCAGTACTTTTCAAAAGAGACTGTTGATTTAGAACTCCCTCAGTCAATTACTTTGCACATACAGCTTTTCCATTAAACAACTGTATCATCACAGAGGATCACCTAGTTTATAAATCCAACCAAATATTTCAAGCTCTGAGCTGACAGTTGAGCCAGAAAGCTTGAAGGAACAGTCCCAATATTTGGACAGTAGATCAGAATTTTCTAGAAGAAGAAAATCTTCTCCACATATCATCACTAAAAGTTCCATGGAAAAGCTTGGCTTGAAAAATACACTGTCACAAAAGAAACTGATCTTTTTTCTGTAATGCCTTTCCTTAATTACCATGGAGGAGATCAGTTTTTTAAATATGACCATCATGACCTTTTATACCCATTTACTTGATATGTACAACTGCCCGAATCTTAAAAGAATGTAGAACAGTTAAACCTGCTCAACACAGAAGAAACAATCCAGCTGTTCTTAAATGCAGAGCCATCACTAAGATGAACTCACAAAAATACAACTCTGTTCTAATGTAAATTTATAATTCCAGGTGATTTATGCAAAAGAAATGTCATTCCATCAGTGTTTTACAAAATAGAATAGTTAAAGGCTACTGAAACTTATGAATTTTGCCCTACTAAGTAGGGTGAAAATACACCTAATGCAAATAAAAGAGTACTAAGTATAACTTGTTTTGCTAAGCTTAGCACACCTTAAGAAAACATTACTGAAACTCCTGTTTTAAACCAGAAATACAAATTCTTTTAACACTTATATAGGTGGCTTTCATTCAGCATCTCCATTTCAGCAGCCAGCCCAAACCAAACCCACAACAGATCCCCCTAGACCAAAGAAAAAAAAAAGGAGCAGGTCAAAATCTAAGATCTCTGAAGTTTGCTGCAAAACAAAGACTAGTGATATTCTAAAAAAACCCCTTCACTATAGGATTCCAAAGAGCTAATTTACAAATCAAATCAAGGAATTGTGCTGAAAAGAAGCCCTGCTCTCCTGTCCTGATAAAGCAGACAAAACACAAAGAAGAGCACCTTTGGTAAAACTATGCAGCCACACAGAGATGCTGAGCAACCTACAGAAGCATTAACAGCTTCAATTATAAAACATTTGCTAATTAATGCAATGTTTATTACCAATATCAACATTTATTTAGACAACCATGTTACAATATTTAAGATACTAATTATTTTCCTCGGTTAACAACAAAGTAATTCTCAGTTAAAACCATACAATTATTTAGCAAGGATAAAGATTTTTTTCATTCTGTGTTACTATTAATAGAGATGCTCTACACTAGAGCTTTAAAAATGCACATTCTGGCCTTTTGGAAGCTTGTGAAGATAACGGAACAGTTATGATTAGCTTCCTTACTCTTATGTCTATGTAGCAATCACTAACTGGTATGCTGTCTTTTCAACACAGAACACATCAAATGGCCAAAACAGTTTTCACAAATAAATATTATTTGAAGTGTAAGGCGCTACCATCACCCCCTTATTCAGTTACACCACAAATGCTGCAGCAACAACACCAAGTATGGCATGTCTCCAGATGCATTTCAGCCTCATTTACATCACTGCATTTCACTCACAACAGAGAACTCCACTACTGCTGAAAGGCCAAGAAAACAAGATGTTGGGCTGAGAGCTGGAAAAGCAGGACTCTAAAGCAGTTGAACACTGCTAGATATGCCTATCAGACAGCTATTGGCTCCCACTGCCCGGGGCTCCTTCCCAGTCCAGTCTTGCGGTGGGCGTGTTTAAATCGAGAGCAGCTCTACTCTAGAGACAGGGCTGCTCCAGGCTCTGAACCTCTGTTAGGCTGGCAGGGCCCCCTTGTGGAGACAGCTCATGCCAGTAAAAAAACCCACAGATTCCCAATTTTTATTTTTTTTTCCCCTGTCAGCCTAGGTTATGTCATTGAAGGAGGTGTAGCTGCAGTTCTGTTTGGCTCAGCTGCACCAGCAAGATTCTGCCAGCACACTACGGTCAGCTGGGGTGTAAGGTTTTTTTTTCCATGCTCCTAGCCAGCAGAGCTACGTTAACATAATTTAGCAGCACATATCCGGTCCAAATCTTTCAGCATCCTGTGCTTTCTCCTTGTTTTCATACTTCTTAAGCCTCACTTATAACCTAGGGCTGTCACCTTAATGGATGTACAGCTTAGTTGTGATGCTGTCCACAACATCTGCACTGCTATCTGTTCCAACAGAACACAAATCCCAGATTCCCAAGAAACTACATTAAAAGGGTAAAGTGAGGGTTCTCACAGCATATGAGAACCTTGGCACACTTGAGAACCTTGGCACATCACCTTTTAACATTCACGTAAAATGAGAAAAGCTGCAACTTGACTGTCACAGGAAGTCACAGGCAGTTTCAGCTTTCCTCCTGACACCATTGCTCAGATTATGTTCTTCAGAAGAAAGTCTGATAAGAAATCTAAGGTGTTTTTCCTCGTTCTAATGTTACAGAGTATTTAGCTGGCAAAAAAAGCCTTAACTAAATAAAAAGAAATTCAGGTGCAAGGACTCAAAAATCGCTGCACATGATCAGATCAACAGTCTAACAAAGGATTCTCTCTCTCCTGCGGTTCTGAAAAGTGGATGTGAGGAAAGAGCAAGTATTTTTCTTGCCTTCCAGAATACAAAGGTATGCCTCCTTGTACGCATGTATTTATAAAGACTGAGTACAAAAAAAATCTCCCAATGTAAATCTACTGGACAAGGGTCTCTTATTTTGAAACACATCTAAAACAATGCAAAAAAAGCTCTTGTCAGTAACAGTGAAAAGAAGACATCATTTTCACACTTCCCCAGTTATCTGTGTAACCAGAAATCAAAAATCACCACAATGTTTTTTTCTCGTCTTTACAACAGCACCTTTACTACTCAAACTTGCTCCCACTATGTCAATTAAACCAGGGTTCCGTGATTTTTTTTTAATACAGAAAGGTGTCCAATACTGAACTGAAAGACAAGCAAAGTCCCTTCTCTCTCAGAGCATCCTGGTATATGTTAGTAGCCATGAAAAGAACTGCGATACAACAATAATATTGAGACCGAGATAGATCAGGGCATCCGTGACAAATTCGACCAAACCAAAACAATTCTTCTCTATTCATTCTGGTCAGGCAAAGAGCATCTGCCAAACATCATTTTAAGCCAGGGCTGTCAAAACAATGACAAATGCAAAATGCAGAAAATGACTTGTAAGTTGCTTGTGGACATATTAAACTATTTCATGAAAGCAGCAAGCTAGCAAATCTTGAAAGAGCAAACATACAGACCCACAAATTGTATCTTACTGTACCCAGTTTGCGAAGGATCCTCTTGCATTCATCTCTGCTGAGATCCAGAAGAGTCGGCCACACCACAGGCATCTTTCCCTTGTGTTCCCACTCCCACAGAGCTCAGCCTCGCTGAAAAAAAAAAAAAAGCAATATATAAATGGAGGAAGTGCAAATCCATCATTCACCGACTTCCCGAGCCGATTAATGCAAACTGTCCTCAGCCTGCTCACAACTCCATCGACACACTCGCTCTCATCCATGCTTCAACCTTTGTAATGGCAACGCTTTGCCATGCAGGAATTCAGCAGTTGCACAAGGCACGGACTTCCTACATTCCTTTGCCAAGATCCATCACCGAAGCCTTTTCACCGAGTTTTTCATCTCCTCGAGCATTTTTTTTTTTTCCTTCACGCTGAAACGCTCTCCGAATCGATGTTCGAGTCTCCTCCCTTCCAGCTAGCCGCACGCCCCGCTTCCCGTCGGGGAATGCATTTTCGCACTTGCCTATTTTATGACCGATCAGCAACGAAACCCTGAAAATTTTCTTCCCACGTACCAACAGCAGGACCCTCTCCTCACAAAAAAACCCTAAACACCCAAACACGGGAACACCCCCTCGCCCGATCGCATGGCGGCGGGATTCCAGGGCAGGAGGACGCATCTCCCCGTTGCAACCAGCGGGGATAACGAAGGAAAAGGAGGAGCTGGAGAGGGCGAGCGGGTTCGTGGCAGCCCGCGGCCGCGCTCCCTGAGCGGGGAACGGCGCGGGGGGCGGGAAACACCGCGAACAAAAGACCCGGCACCGTCGCACGTTCCACATCGGGGCTGGGAGGAAGGAGGGTCTCCAGCAAGGGCGGGCGGGGAGGGGCAGCCGCCTCGAGGGGACCCGCGGCCCTGGGGAGCAGCGGTCGGCGGGTCCCCAGGTTCGGGGAGCTGCCCCGAGGGAGAGCGCCCCGGGAGAGGCGGGGAGGCGCTGCCGAGGGGCGGGACCCACCTGCCCGGCCGTGCCTGGCACATCGAAAGGCTCCTCGGAGGCAGGGAATCTGCTCCCCTCCGGTGCCGCTCTCGGGTTTGTTTGGCGGAGGCGGCGGCGGCACCGATTCCCCGGGCCAAGATGGCGGCGGGACGAACTGCACATGCGCGGCCGCCGCGGAGCACGGCGGGAGTTGTAGTCCGTCTGCTCCCCCGCCCGCCCTCTGCGAGTTTAGATGGACGAAGCGGGTGACAAGATGGCGCGGGAGGCGACAGGCGCCTGCGCGGCGGAGGGGAGGGGGGCGGAAACGGGGCGGGACGAGCTGCACGATGGGAGTGGTAGTCCTCTTGGCAGGTGTCGACGCGGTGGGAGGCGGTGCCTACAATCCCGCCATGGCCCAGCGGGCGGGTACGGACAGTCAGAGGGACAAAAAGCCTCGCGCGGTGTTCCCCTGGGCTGGGGCGCGCTGCGCTGGTGCCGCCCGAAACCGCGTCCTAAAGATCCCCCTAAACTTTAGGCTTGGGCGGTTTAAGCCTTTTGCAAAGGAGCGTGGCAGGGATAACATCAGCCTTCGCGTCAAGAGGCGGTTTCCAGCTTTCTGACTTATGAAGGGGCGCCGGCTCCGCGCGGGGCTGTGCGGGGTTACCCACGCTTCTTTCTGTACAAAAAAATCATAAAATCGAGGCCCCAAATCCACGCTTAGCGCCGCTCCGGTGGGAAGCAGAACCATCTTCCCCAAAAGCTGCGACGATGTCGGAGCCCCTGCCTGCTTATAAGTAGCGGCCATTATAAACTTTTATTTTCCTGCAGATTTTCCAGAAAGGCAGTCGTTGCATTTCTTTAAAAGTCCTTAGATCAGATTTAGACATAGAAAATACCTCCGGGGTGAAGCTGAAAAGTGGTCCATCTGTCTGTTTCGGTTTGTGTGTGGCAGCAAAGGAGGAAAAAGAATCATCACAAAACTGCAAGACGATCGCTAGGAAGATCATGCTAAATCCCTTCAGAACGGGCTTTTGCAATCGACTCCCCAGCTCACAGGGCTGCGTTTTTGCTGCAGGCGCTTGTTTTCCACACCTCATTTTGCAAAGCCAGACGGGTGCCCTGGGGAAACAGTTTGATGAAGAGACAGGCAGGGCTCCTTATTCTGCTCTCTCCCAGAAAATCCTGTTTTATAGTTGGCTTTCACAGTGCCAGGAACAGCTGGATGTTTGCTAAGGTGAAGACAAGCTGGATGGATGGTGTGTGCTACACCGATTTCCACAGCTGCAAGTGCTATTATTGCCACCCAACTACACTAAAAATATTTCTTCCCTGTGATCACTGATGAATGTTTCCTCACCTGCCATTTCCTATTGTTCTTCACAGCAGTATAAACCTCAAGTACTTCAGAACAATTATGCTAAACAGTACAGGAGAGCTAGAACAATTTCCTTTCTTTTTTAATACCTTCTTAAGCCAGAACCAGCTGAAGACAAGTAGCATCATCTCTGCATAATATTAGCTAATAAAAATAAATGTCCTCAGCTTTGCACAAACCAGAGGAAGATGCACATCATGTCGGTACCAGAAGGTGAAGCCCTGCTTTGCAGTTCAGGAACTCTACTGCAAACTCTGGACAACAGGAACCAGCAGGGCAGCCTCGCTACTTACCAGAAAAAAATAATATTTTTGAGATTTATTCCTTTGTTATTGACTGCGATGCTGTAGCAAAGCATCAGTTTTTTGTACATGAGGTGTTTAACAGCTGGCCCTTCTATTTGTAGAATAAATTATTCTGTGAGCAAGACACTACCAACACTTTGTTTTTAAAGAAACTTCATCTAATAAGGCGTAGATTTTAGCTGAAAGTTTTCTTCAAATTTGTGTCTTTATTAATCCACTGTTCTCATACACAGTGAAATCTATGTTAACAACACAGCTCAGAGAGAGCACAATTACATTTTCTCTGCTCTGCTTAGCACCCATCTTCTTTAAACTTAAAAAAAAATCAAATTGTTCTCGTTACAAACTTTAATTTTCTTTCAAATGTGGATGGAACTGGGAAATGGGATCAACAGTCATTACAGGCAAGGTGGACAGACACAGAGCAGTGCTGACATACATGCGCATTTATGGGTTCAAGAAAACTGTATACACTTTGTGATGCCCCAGAACGTAATTTCCTTAGGCCTGCATAAGAGAGATGTAAAAAAGTATAAGTGTCTGAAGCTGATTGCTGTATTTCTACAGTTGTTATAAGGGAATTTCCAAGAATACTTGTTCCTATTGTTAAGGATGAAGACCCAGACATGGAAATATGTGAGAGAGGTCCGGGAAGTCCAAAGGCCAAATTCCGTGTGTAGTTACGGCAGCATCGTTGCAATTTACTTCAGACTAACTTACAATCAATTCTCCATTACCCATAAAAATGGGAGGGCTGAAATGCCATGGACAAAGAAAAAAAGAAAAAACCAACAAAACCCAAATCACATAAATAATTTTTCCTGAAAAGCATGAGTCACCTAAACCAAGGCCAAAGCTCTGTGGCAGTTGGTCAACTGCAATGGATCCACCAAGGTTGTCTCTGCAGAGAATCAGAGATAAGTCCCAGCACATGCACCACAGCTACCAGTAAGCCCAGCAAGCTTTGGTGAGGAGGGTCTTCTTGAGTCAAGAAGCCCTAGACAGTCTCAGGAGCAGTATGGACCTCATTCTGTATGACCAAATTAAGGTTATCTGGACTCAGAATGCCTGCATGCTGCTAGCTTGGAACTTACAGCCTAAATCAGGCTGGTTACGCAAAGGAGGCTGAGATTTGATAGCATTTCTCCCTGTCTGAGGGACAAAATATCAAAGAGTGTTCTGGTTGTATACTAAAAATATGAAAACAAAGACAATATTGTTGAGGCTTACTTCATTAATACAGAAACATGGAGAAACAGAGGAAGCTCCAGGGAGATCTTATAGCAGCCTTCCAGTACCTGAAGGGGGCCTACAAGAAATCTGGAGAGGGGCTTTCTATAAGGACATGTAGTGATAGGACAAGGAGAAATGGCTTTAAATTCACACTTTTAATAGTGTTCAGTTTTGGGCTCCTCACTACGAGAAAGACATTGAGGTCCTGGAGTGTGTCCAGAGAAGAGTGACCAAACTGGTGAAGGAGCTGGAAAACAAGTCTTACAAGGAATGTCTGAGTGAACTGGGGTTGTTTAGCCTGAAGAAAAGGAGGATAAGGGGAGACCTTA
>WAAB01019084.1:79798-100585 GCA_013389865.1 Piaya cayana
CCAGGTGGGGTCTCAAAATAGCAAAACAGAGGATTATAATCACCTCCCTTGACGTGCTGGCCATGCTTCTTTTGATGCAGCCCAGGATAAGGTTAGCATTCTGGGCTGAGAGCACACGTTGCTGACTCATGTCGAGCCTCTCATCAATCAGCACCCCGTAGTCCTTCTCTGCAGGGCTGCTCTTAATCATGTCATCCCACATCCTGTATTGAAACAGCAGATTGCCCTGACTGAAATGTAGGGCCTTGCACCTGGCTTTGTTGAACATCATGAGGTTCACACAGGCCCACTTCTTCAGCTTATCCAGGTCCCTCTGGATGACATCCCATTCTTCTGGTGTGACAAATGCACCACTCAGCTTGGTGTCATCTGCAGACTTGCTGAGGATGCACTCTATCTCTCTGTATCATCAATGAAAATAATTAACAGCACTTGACCTGGTATGGACCTCTGAGGGATGCCACTTATCACAGATCTGTGTCTGGACATTGAGCCATTGATCACTACTCTCTGAATGCAACCATCCAACCAATTTGTTATACACTGAACAGTCCACCCATCAAATCCATATCTCTCCAATTGAGAGAGAAGGATGTTGTGGGGGTCCATGTCAAAGGCTTTACAGAAATCCAGATAAATTACATTATTACACCCTGTCTCTGTCTTGCTGTCCTATGACCCAGGAGAGCAGTTGCCAGTAAAGACTGAGGCAAAAAAGTTCTTGCGTATCTCAGCCTTCTCCTCATCTGTTAATACAAGGTCACCACTGTTGTTCATTAGTGGGGATATGCTTTCTTTAACCTTCCTTTTTCTGGTTGACATACCTATAGAAGTCCTTATTCTTTGCCTCCTTTGCCAAGCTCAGCTCCATCTGTGCCGTGATCTTCGTGACTTCATGCTTACACAACTGGGCAATGTATCTGTATTCTTCCCAGGTTACCTGTCCCTGCTTGCACTGCCTGTGCGGTTCCCTCTTGCCCTTTAGTTTTACCAGCAGGTCTTGACTCCACCACACTGGTCTCTTCCCTTCCTTGCCTTATTTCCTACATCTGGGCACTAAGTTCTCTTGTGCTCTGTGGAAAGCATCCTTAAATATCTGCCTGTCCTGTTCTGCTCCCTTGTCTCCAAGGACTATTTCCCAGGGGGTCGTACTGACTAACTCCTTGAAGAGCTGGCAGTTCGATTTCCTGAAATTTAGGGTCTTAACTATACTCCTTGCCTGTCCCATATCCCTCAGGACATTGAACACCACCAGTGCATGATCACTGCAGCCCAGGCTGCCTTAGGACTTGACATCACTTGATGAGCTCAAAAATTTTGTCAAGCAACAGAAATTGTTTGACTCTACTTGGTACCCACAATTTTGGAAGGTTCATACGCACTAAAACAATACTAGTTACCTCTTCGTAGGTTCTTACACAATCAAAAGAATAACTGCAGTTTGTGCAGAATTGAAGAGATTTGATGCTGTCTAAACATTCTTAATTTATAAGACCATGCTGTAGAATCTGAGTCATGTTGAGTTGTGTGAATTCTGTGTTGCAGTGAAAAGTAATAAAATTGCTTTCTTGTAACTTCTAGCTGTTTCTTAGGCTGGGAGCCATCTTTTTTTATTTTAGGAATAAAAAAATAAAATGCTTTTTATGTGAACAGCATAATATTTTACTTTAATTTCAGTAATGATTTGGCTGTGGGGAGGTGTACCCGACTTTTCCCTGCTCAAATGATAAACACTTCATGTAATTTCTCTGTGTAGGTACCCAGAACTTTGTGAGTATTGCCAACGTGTACCAATTAAAATAAAATGAAACAAAAAAAACAACACAACATTTTAAAATGAGAGTTCATGTTGAAAAATGTGTAGTGAAATGATGGCTTTTAAAGTAAAATAAGTTGCTGAGACTGTGGTGAAAGTTGTTGGTTTTGGTTTTTTTTTTTTCCTCTCGTTTTTGCTGTAGATGCTGCCATAATTCTTTATAATGTAGTTCTCTGGTATTCTTGAGTTTGTCTAGGGAAGGATTTACCCTAGAAGGAATGGGAGCTGAGTAACTACTGTACAGTTAGAATGATTAACAAATCATCTATTGTGTTTATATGAAGGTTTTAGTTATCTGTATTGTATATTTTGAACTGTGTTTACTTACGTGCTGTTATAAATTGGTAGCTCTGTGATACCACAAGCTATAAGCAGTTGCATTGAAATAATGCTGCTTCTGGGGATTATTTTTGCAACTTAAATACAGAAATTATCAATGGCTGCTTGGAGCTTGTTAATTTTTATATAAATATATGTACTTACTGTACAAATAGAATAACATGAGTTTGGAGTATCTGTGCAAAATCAATCTAGGCCTGTCGCTGCTCGAAAATCCATATCAAGAAAGTGACTTTGTGTAGACCCCTGTGGGAGAAATATAAGCTGACCAGTGCATTTCCATCAATTACTGCAAGGGCTTTGCTCACCAGAGGAAACAGTATATTGTATTTCTGAAAGGAGTCCTATTATTAGGGGAAGCATTTCTTTAGTTTTGTGTTAATTCTCGGAGAACTAATCCAGAACAGAAGTAAATATTGTAAAAAATATGCATCTAATGACGACTTACTTTGGGCATTTGAGGACTGAGTGTCGAATGATTGCTCCTTTGCTTTTATTATTTTACTTTTCAAAAATCTATTCTAACTCCTTAATGACCACAATAAAGAAGAAAAATGATATATTTTGGAGGGAGGTGGAGAAGGCAAGTGTTTTAATAGCTGCCTTCAAAAGCTTTGACTTTGGTCTACAAACACATCCCTTTTTTAACTCGTCTTTTTGAGATTGTTTCATGAGCAGCTCTGTTACAGTCTGAATGCGTGAGACAAAGGCAAGAATATGTGAATTAAGGGGAAAAAATTAATGAATTTCTGGGGCAATGTTAAGTGGTGAGCAGAAAGAGAAAACCAAGTCTTTAAAATGATTTGATGTACATTGCAGCTAAAGGTGTACAGAACTTTCTTTAGCCTTGCACAAAGGACAGGGCTTANTACATCTGGGCACTAAGTTCTCTTGTGCTCTGTGGAAAGCATCCTTAAATATCTGCCTGCCCTGTTCTGCTCCCTTGTCTCCAAGGACTATTTCCCAGGGGGTCGTACTGACTAACTCCTTGAAGAGCTGTTCAGTTCGATTTCCTGAAATTTAGGGTCTTAACTATACTCCTTGCCTGTCCCATATCCCTCAGGACATTGAACACCACCAGTGCGTGATCACTGCAGCCCAGGCTGCCTTAGGACTTGACATCACTTGATGAGCTCAAAAATTTTGTCAAGCAACAGAAATTGTTTGACTCTACTTGGTACCCACAATTTTGGAAGGTTCATACGCACTAAAACAATACTAGTTACCTCTTCGTAGGTTCTTACACAATCAAAAGAATAACTGCAGTTTGTGCAGAATTGAAGAGATTTGATGCTGTCTAAACATTCTTAATTTATAAGACCATGCTGTAGAATCTGAGTCATGTTGAGTTGTGTGAATTCTGTGTTGCAGTGAAAAGTAATAAAATTGCTTTCTTGTAACTTCTAGCTGTTTCTTAGGCTGGGAGCCATCTTTTTTTATTTTAGGAATAAAAAAATAAAATGCTTTTTATGTGAACAGCATAATATTTTACTTTAATTTCAGTAATGATTTGGCTGTGGGGAGGTGTACCCGACTTTTCCCTGCTCAAATGATAAACACTTCATGTAATTTCTCTGTGTAGGTACCCAGAACTTTGTGAGTATTGCCAACGTGTACCAATTAAAATAAAATGAAACAAAAAAACAACACAGCATTTTAAAATGAGAGTCCATGTTGAAAAATGTGTAGTGAAATGATGGCTTTTAAAGTAAAATAAGTTGCTGAGACTGTGGTGAAAGTTGTTGGTTTTGGTTTTTTTTTTTTCCTCTCGTTTTTGCTGTAGATGCTGCCATAATTCTTTATAATGTAGTTCTCTGGTATTCTTGAGTTTGTCTAGGGAAGGATTTACCCTAGAAGGAATGGGAGCTGAGTAACTACTGTTCAGTTAGAATGATTAACAAATCATCTGTTGTGTTCGTATGAAGGTTTTAGTTATCTGTATTGTATATTTTGAACTGTGTTTACTTACGTGCTGTTATAAATTGGTAGCTCTGTGATACCACAAGCTATAAGCAGTTGCATTGAAATAATGCTGCTTCTGGGGATTATTTTTGCAACTTAAATACAGAAATTATCAATGGCTGCTTGGAGCTTGTTAATTTTTATATAAATATATGTACTTACTGTACAAATAGAATAACATGAGTTTGGAGTATCTGTGCAAAATCAATCTAGGCCTGTTGCTGCTCGAAAATCCATATCAAGAAAGTGACTTTGTGTAGACCCCTGTGGGAGAAATATAAGCTGACCAGTGCATTTCCATCAATTACTGCAAGGGCTTTGCTCACCAGAGGAAACAGTATATTGTATTTTTGAAAGGAGTCCTATTATTAGGGGAAGCATTTCTTTAGTTTTGTGTTAATTCTCGGAGAACTAATCCAGAACAGAAGTAAATATTGTGAAAAATATGCATCTAATGACGACTTACTTTGGGCATTTGAGGACTGAGTGTCGAATGATTGCTCCTTTGCTTTTATTATTTTACTTTTCAAAAATCTATTCTAACTCCTTAATGACCACAATAAAGAAGAAAAATGATATATTTTGGAGGGAGGTGGAGAAGGCAAGTGTTTTAATAGCTGCCTTCAAAAGCTTTGACTTTGGTCTACAAACACATCCCTTTTTTAACTCGTCTTTTTAAGATTGTTTCATGAGCAGCTCTGTTACAGTCTGAATGCGTGAGACAAAGGCAAGAATATGTGAATTAAGGGGAAAAAATTAATGAATTTCTGGGGCAATGTTAAGTGGTGAGCAGAAAGAGAAAACCAAGTCTTTAAAATGATTTGATGTACATTGCAGCTAAAGGTGTACAGAACTTTCTTTAGCCTTGCACAAAGGACAGGGCTTATTGTATCGCAGTTTTGAGTACCCTTTCAAATGATAGGGGATTTTATGTTATCTTAAAACTAGCTAATTCTTTTGCTTACATGCAGATGTCAAAGATGGGTAGAAAACTGTCGAAGGGCAGACTTAGAAGATAAAACTCCAGATCAACTCAACAAGCATTACAGATTGTGTGCTAAACATTTTGAGACTTCAATGATATGTAAAAGCGTAAGTAAAACCAGGCATTTGTTTATTGCATCTTGCAATATGTGACTTAAAGCTTTTCATCAGAATGCTGCATTTTAATCTTGGATCCCCTGGCTAACTGGTCTGTGGGAAAATTAATTTCTTAGTCTTAATTGAGATCATTGTCATGCTCCATGTTACTGCACAGACTCACAGATGTTAGCACAAAGGATGAGGTGGAAATGAGCAGTTGGGAAGAGAAAAGCGGAACTGCTCCTGCTGGTTCATTATGTTTGTAGAGCACTAGTCTTCACTGCAGTTCTTTCCTCATACAAAGCAATGCTTATTTTGTTCATTATCACTAGATGTTACAGCATTGTATAAATTTAGTGGACGTAAGTATGTAAGTTTGCACACCTCTATTGAAAACTGCTAATGTGCTGTTATTGAAGCATATACGTGGTGTGATTTGGTTAATTTACAGTCTGTTGTGGCCAAGAGATTTAAACATTCTTTGTATCTATCAAACTTTTGTGATTTTTTTTGTTTTTAATTGAGCTAAAATCATGGCATGGCAATGTTTCCTGTTAATTAAGGAAATACTAGGTTTCACTTCTTGTTAACAAGATAATGTTGATTTTAACAGCTAATATAACATTAGAAAATGGTGGACTTGGAGCTTTGTATCAAGCTCTTAATTTCTAGGGTGAGGTTCACTCTTGAAATGCAGGCAAACGTGTCCTTTAGTAAGGACTAGCAAACATCCAAGAAACAAATAAGTGTTGGAAGTAATTCTGAGTTCTAGTTTCAAACAGCTTCATTTCAGTTTGTTTAAAATGTATTTCAGTCAAATGTCATTAGCTACAGTTTTGTTCTTAGTGGAAATTAGGAGTTTAGACAACATGAGTTTACAGTGTATCAAAACATAAAACTTAATTTGTTTCTTTCACTGCTAGAAACATTCACATGACCATCTAGAAGTCTTCCTCCTACCCGTTTGACAGATAAATTTTCCTTCAATGTATTGTTTTGTGGTAATGCTTTCTGGAGTTCATAAGTCTACATAAAGAAGTGCTTGAACATTTTTCCCAATGAAAATGTTTATGTAATTTTTCCGGAATTGTGAAATCAGTGATGAAGAACAAAGCACAATAGTAACAAAATGTTTCCTTTCTGATGCTTGTATGTCATTTTATCCAGAAT
This sequence comes from Piaya cayana, assembly GCA_013389865.1. NCBI lineage: Eukaryota > Metazoa > Chordata > Aves > Cuculiformes > Coccyzidae > Piaya > Piaya cayana. The sequence goes on from WAAB01019084.1 coordinate 86,169, forward strand.
GTTTATTTTTTTAAAAATCATAATATTGCAGTAAGCTAGAATTATTGCATCTGGGGTCTTTGATATGAAGGTAATGGAGAGGAAGAAGGATTTGTGCTTTGGTTTGGTTAGGATTTGATTGGTGAGCCGTATTGCATAGCTTTCTGTTCAGTTTGAAACACTGAAGGTTAAAATACTTTAAAAAAAAAAATTGAGGGGGATGAGCATGGCATCTGAAATTTTGGGGGGTAGAGTTTCCCAAAGAAATCCCTAATCTGGGTGTTTCCCCTTCTTACAGAGCCCTTACAGAACAGTTTTACGGGATAATGCTGTGCCAACTATATTTGACCTTACAAGTCACTTGAACAATCCCCACAGCAGACATAGGAAAAGGATAAAAGAGTTGGTAAGTCTTTCATGTCAGTTTTTTGTTGGTTTTGGGGTTTTTTTTAATATTAAAATAGTAAAGGCAAGTAATTGCACGTGAAACTTTTGTACAAAAGTGTCAATAATATTTGGTGTGTGATTTTTTGCATTTTCAGTATTTCCTGTTCTACTATCTTTTTTGGTGATGTGTTAAATGTCCAAGTAATATGCTGATATAAATTTCATATACTAAGGAAAATTTAATGAAATAAACTGGAAGATGAAATGGGTTAATCCAATGCTGATTCTGTCTTCCAAAGAAAGTGGATGCTTCCTCTTGCTTGTTATTCCAATGCTAACTGACTGCAACTTATGCACAGTACCCTGAATTTCTTGGTACATGTTGATTGTGACCTTCAGTTCATCCATTTAACTTTAAAAGTCTGTACCAATTCAGACTTGCTTGTTTTAGTTTATTATTCTGAAAAGATAATCAGTGTACAAAACCAAGATCAAGAAATTTTTTTGTGGAATTGTCTTATTGGTAGCTCTTTTGTATTATAAATGAAAAAAGTGTCTCTGGATCTCTGTGGTTATGTGTATACTGACAATTAAGAGGAGTTCAACTCCTAAACTCTGTTTGCATGTTGGAAAACTACATTTTCTAAATATTCATGAGTTTTTTTGCTTATTACTGAAAGTCGAGCTAGAGACTGTTCCATCTGTTAACAGAGAGTGTTCATGTTGAAATGGATTTTTTTAATGGCATCTATTAATTATAAAATACATGTTGAACAAACTCCTAATATAAGGAATCTTAGCAGTAGTAGCAAACTAATCTCATGTAGTTAGTATATATGTGTTTTGGCAGCAGTGAACTACCTGAAGTGTGGTGAGGAGACCCTCCCCCAAACCACACAGTGTCCACAGCCCCCCTTCCTTGTCCCCCCCCACCCCCTGTACAAACCCAAGGGAAAAAGGGAGAAGAAAAGAAAAGGGACTGAAATGCTGAAAATGATCAGACCAAAGCTGTACGATTATATACACATGTATTAACACGTATATGCAACTAGAATACCATGTACCCAGAATAAGAGACTCTGAAAAACCTCCCCCTGCCCCGAAGGGAAATAAAAATCCAAAACAGATCAATAAAAACTAACAAGAGAAAATCTTACTACTCTCCTTAGATAGCAGAACTACACAGCCACCCCCCAGCACTCTGCGCTGTTCAAAGTCCACGAGGCTTCACTAGGCCTCACTCCTCCACACCAGCAGCTGATAGCAGGGAGAACTTGCTCACAGGGCCACCGGAAGAGAAGAGAGACCAAGGCGTGTCTGACCTCCTGATTTATACCCCGATTTACGTAGAAAATCGCATGGAATACTGGGAAATGGAGTTATTTCTCAGCCACAACCTGGCTCTCTCAAGGAGAGTCTAAAAATCAAACCCATTACATGAAGAAACTTCCTTCTCATATACCTTCTAGCACTTTTTGGTCGATGTTAACAGTCTTAAAATGGTCTCATCGTCAATACTTGTATGTGATCTCATTGTGTTTTAATATTTTAAGGTCATGGACTAGACATCATCAATATAAGGGTTGTTTTCTTTTGTTTTTCCAGAGTGAAGATGAAATAAGAACACTAAAGCAACAGAAGAGTAAGTGGGCAAAATAATTTAAGTCCATAAAAACTTCATTTCCTAAGGCTGCCTAGGTAATGCAGGACACAACTGTAAGTTTGTATATATCATGAAGATAATTGAGTTACAATTTGTTTCAAAATTTGTTTCAAAAAGCCAATATGAACACTTTTCTTAATACTCATTCACTTTTAAACTGGAAACATTCTTCTCTGGACTCCAGTAACTTAAAGTAATGGAGGGACAGTAAGGGAATGTAAATGTTATGTTTTATCCATGTTATCTTGACACAGTATTTTACATTTTGTAGTTGAAGCTTTTGAACGGGAACAGGCAACTCGAGAATTGAATGAAAGTAATGAACAAAATACTGTCTCGGAAGGAGGGGAAGAACAGGAGGAAGAAGCTGTCCCCTTAACACTGGAAGAAAGAGAAAACAAAGATTACCTTAAATCTTTGTTTGAAATTTTGATCCTAATGGGCAAACAAAATATTCCTTTGGATGGCCGTAATGATGAATTACCAGAAGGTGCTTATACCTCAGATAACTTTCAGGCTCTGCTGGAATACAGAATAAATGCTGGAGATGAAGTTCTGAGAAAACGATTTGAGCTGACTGCAGTCAATCTTGAATATTGTCCAAAAACACAGCAGAAACAAATGCTTGAGATCTGTGAAAACTGTATTAGAGAAGAGACACTGAGGGAAGTAAGAGACTCACACTTCTTTTCTATTGTCACTGATGAAGTAGTAGACATAGCAGGAGAGGAACATTTACCAGTGTTGGTGAGGTTTGTTGATGATTCTCATAATCTACGAGAAGAATTCATAGGGTTTTTACCATATGAGGCTGATCCTGAAATTTTAGCTGTTAAGTTCCACACAACTGTTACTGAAAAATGGGGTCTGAACATGGAGTACTGTAGAGGTCAAGCCTACATTGTTTCCAGTGGGTTTGCTTCTAAAATGAAGGTTGTGGCTACAAGACTCTTGGAAAAGTATCCGCAAGCTGTGTATACGCTGTGTTCCTCTTGTGCCTTAAATGTTTGGCTGGCAAAATCTGTTCCTGTTGTTGGTGTTTCCATTGCACTAGGAACAATTGAAGAAGTTTGCTGTCTTTTTAATCAGTCTCCACAATTACTGGTAGAACTGGACAACACAATTTCTGTTCTTTTTCAGAACAATGAGGAGAAGGGTAATGAGCTGAAGGAGATCTTACGTTCTCAGTGGACAGGCAGACACGATACTTTTGAGGTTTTAGTGGACCTCATGCAAGCACTGGTGCTGTGCTTGGACGCAGTAGGCAATGACTCATCTGTCAGGTGGAACAACTTTATTGCCGGTCGAGCATTTGTACTTTCGAGTGCATTAACAGATTTTGACTTCATTGTTACTATTGTAATTCTGAAAAATGTTCTGTCTTTCACAAGAGCGTTTGGAAAAAATCTCCAAGGACAAACATCGGATGTATTCTTTGCGGCTAGCAGCTTAACAGCAGTGTTGCATTCTCTGAATGAAGTGATGGAAAATATTGAAGTTTATCATGAATTTTGGTTTGAGGAAGCAACAAATTTGGCTGCAAAACTGGATGTACAAATTAAACTCCCAGGAAAATTTCGCAGGTCACAACAGGGGAACTTGAACTCTGAGGTAACATCAGAAAATTACTATAAAGAAATCCTTAGTGTCCCCACAGTGGAACATATTATTCAAGAGTTAAAAGATATATTCTCAGAACAACATTTAAAAGCTCTTAAGTGTTTATCGTTGGTGCCCTCAGTCATGGGCCAGCTCAAATTCAATACATCTGAGGAGCATCACGCTGACATGTACAAAAATGACTTGCCTAATCCAGACACACTTTCTGCTGAGCTTCATTGTTGGAGAATCAAATGGAAGCACAGGGGAAAAGATATCGAACTTCCAACAACTATTTATGACTCACTTCACTTGCCTGACATTAGGTTTTTCCCTAATGTTTACGCATTGCTTAAAGTCTTGTGCATACTTCCAGTGATGAAAGTGGAGAATGAAAAATATGAAATAGGACGCAAGCGCTTAAAGGCATACCTGAAAAACACCTTGACAGAGCAAAGGTCAAGCAACCTAGCTTTGCTGAACATAAACTTTGATACAAAACATGATTTAGATTTAATGGTGGACACCTACATTAAACTCTACCCAGATAAAGTGGAATTTCAAGAAGAGCTTGTTCCTCCAAACAACTCTGAAATAACAGAAGATGCTTAATTTTTTAAGCTTTAAACGATCTGTTAAAACAGCTTTCAATTAAGCTTTAAAACTGAGGATTAAAAACCCATTGAAATCTAAAAAAATCACTGCAGTTGTATTTCCATTTTAGGTCTTGGACTGATCAGTGCTCAGTGACCCAAATTATATTTTGTTAGTTTGCATTAAACGTGTTATGTGAACAAAACCAAGCCTGAAAATAAGCCTGTGCTTTTGCCCAGAGGTGCTTTCTACATCCAATTGACTTAACTAGGTGCTCGTTTACTTTGTTGCATCTTGGAAAAAGTATATTGTGATTGTAGGTCTGATGGGGCTGTTACATATTCGTTCCTGAATTAGGATAAGGAAAAAAGGTCAAAACATTAAAGAAGAGTATAATCCCTTTCAGTGCTTTTACTTAGGATTTTATTCTTTTTGAGAACTATAAAAAGAAGTCTTGTGTATTTAACTGGCATTTTGGACAGTGGATTCGGCTAGTGCACAATCCTCGTGCTGTGGGCCGTTCTCAGTGTAAAGTGAATATTAGTGGTATAGAGGTACGTTTATGGTTTCATTGGAAGAGTCAACCTCTTTAATCTCTCAATGACTGTTTACATTCCTTTGTGTGAGACACAACTTTTTTTCTTTAGGCTTTTAACAGGCATGCCAGCAGTACTGAAATTCCTAAAAGACACTAAAAACTAAAGTTTATTCCACAAACATTTAGATCTGTTTGTTCTGTCCTGGCTTTGACATCAACCCATGTATCTTGTCTGTTTATTTGTAAACTCATTCAGGAAAGATTAAAGGCAAAGATTGTTTGTCTAGAAGTAAAATTTTAAATATTGATGTTATTTTTTTGCAAGAATGAAACATTTTTGTACAGGTTATTGCAATTTAAAATAAAATGTGAATTGCTTTTTACTTAGTATTGAATTTCTTACTAAAGCTGTGCCTCTGTGAGAATGTGTATCCTTTTGTTAGGTACCTTTTAGTTCTGCCAGGTTTTTTCTCCTTTTTTTTTTTTTTTTTTTTTAGTTCTAGTGAGTGTCATTGTCTTAATGCAGAAGAAACTTTTGTGTAATAGCACTTCTGATCTGTGTGTTCTGCTGAGGGTTTCTTTTGAGTATTTTGAGATAGCACTAAATACCCCACTTTTAATTTTGGAAGTTCTGCCTAACTGAAACAAGTAAAGATTAAATTTTAAATTGTTGAAAAGTCAAGTTTCACAGCTATCCTGAAGCATGCCAATTTTATACCTTCTTTACAGATGTCCTTTTATGTACTTGCCAGTTGCAGTGGGAAAGACATGCAGCAACAGAAATTGAATGATTGTAGACTATACAATTCTTAATGTTTTAATGCAGTCAAACAATAAGAATTAATTTGAAAAAAATCCTTTACTAGTAAGCTGAGATAGTAACATGGCTAAGTAGTCTTAAGAAATACTTTCAGGAGCTTGTAGATTGCAATGACTGATAACCCTTTAACTTAAAAGATTTGTGTGGAGGAAAACCATTTGCTGAAACTACAGTGGCTCCCATCTTATTTCTGGGGGTACAGAGAAAACATGTGACTGAAGTGGAATCCAGGAATATAGTTTTAAATAGAAGACTATTGCTTGAGCAGGTCACAGACTGACAGAGAAGTGTCTGAAAGTGGGACAAACATTTTTATTCCATTTTTTTAACAGATTATTGAGACAGAGGGACTTACTGTCTCATATCCAGTCCACTCAGGGCAGTATGTGTTTCCAAAGTGTGTCTGAGGTATTTACCTTGCTTTCATTTGACTTTTTGGGAATTCTGTGTAATGAAGCAATGTGCCTATTTAATTTAAGTATCACTAATGAGATAGAAATAGTTTAAATGAAAGCGGATTTTCTGTAGCTGCTCTGCTGACTGTGTTTTGTGAAAGTGATGCTTGTCTTAATACACATTCTTTTCTCCCAGAAACAGAGTTCCTGTTAGAAATCATTTGTTTTTCAAAAAGTAGCATGTTAGAAATCATCATTTGTTTTTCAAAAAGTAGCATGTAGCTTTCCATCTCCTGTAGCATTATTTCTATCACTGACTGCTGAAATCCTGTAGCTGCTTATTTAGCTACCAAGGTTCTGCTGTAACTAAGCAGAGGACATGAACAACTTAATGATTCTGGGTGCATCCTGTTCCCCATACACTATGTTTCTGTGAAACAGTGAGAATCTTGGAGTTGCCAGAAACATCCCAGTTACTCTAAGGAGATGAAAATAAATCTTTTTACTGGATCTGTTTCAAGAAACAGTTACTAACCTAGAATAACAATAGGTATTATCCTAAAGCAGGCTTAACATTCAATAATTTCCAGACCTCTTATGCTCCATACTTTCCTTAAGGAAAATTGTTCTTAAAAAGAATAGCAGTTTCCCCAGCATTTTGCTATGTATAGATAATGAAGAATCAATAAAAAACTGAGTTGGAAATTGTAGACAGCTCTATAGCAGTTTTGAAATATATGCATGTTCATTAGAACTTTTATTTACTTCACAGAATAACACTGTTCATCAACTAGAATTCAGTGTGCATGTTCCATAACATAGTAATTGTTACTTTTATTATTGCCACAGTTGTTCAGTGTTTCTGTTAGTTTATTTTTGTGTAGCAAGCTTACTTTTTTCTTAAAACCATGCCTATTTGTCTTCTGTTTTAGCTGGGAGCATAGTTATCCCTGGAAGTGTCCTTGAAGACAAGGCATATACTAGTAAAATTTGTTAAGTGAGAATGACGGGAAGCAGTGGAGCAGTGATAGAACAGATACCCATGTAGTCCCCTATTCCTCTGCTTTATGGTGTCCTAAAGTTAAGTATGTCAGTAAGTAACTGTGTGACTGCCCACGTGATCTTACAGTAGATGATGTTTCTGTGTTGCAGTGGGTACTCCATAAGTGTTTTGTATAAGGTTCCCAATGATCCCTCATGCATGTTAATTGACATCAATACTATTGAGGAATGAATTAGTTTCCTAGTTGTGGAACTGGGGTTGTGGACTAAAGATGTCTTTTGCCATCCTCCAAGGTCACCTGTGCCATCTACAGACCTCCCACACATGCTTACACATTTATGATCATGTATTCCATTAGCCGCAACACTATAATGAAACATTTGTGTGGGCAGCAAAAGATCCTTCTTGCTGGGAAGCCATGCTGTCAGCCTGCAGGCATGACATGGAATCCAGAATAGTGTGTAGACTTCCTTCTCAGCAGCTAGAGAGGGACCTGTTGCAACTCTACTGAAGATACTGAAGAGCACCAATTAATGTTTAAAAATGGAGACTCCTGTGAAAGCCAGGGCTGGAGGCAGTTCAGCATGTCTGCAAATAGTTTCATGTGTCTATTGGCATGTTTCACTGAGAGGTAACTACTGAGTCTTTATCTGTGGTGGTTACAGTTGGAGTTAGGACTACACACACAACTGCTAGAGCTGTGAAAATTCAGCTTCTCACCCCTTCAACCAGCAAATGTCTGAGCGTCTGGGGAAAGGGCTGTCTTTGCTCCTGGAAGAACCTCTAGGAGGTCTGCTCAGCAAGACTGCGTTTCTGGCATGCCCCTCAAGCTTCAGTGGAATTTTCTAGCAGGTAGATCCTGGCAAACAAGAGTCTTCAGCATGTACCATCAACAGAACCTGGTGTTTGAGTAGAACTGATCACCAGCATCTTGCTCTTTTGTGTTCTCTTACTCACAGAGCTGAAGCAATGAGCCATCCTGTACAGTTAATACCTGCAAACTTAGTGAAGGAAGGAAATTTATGAGCTGTTGAGAAGAAGGTGTCATGAGTTTGGATCATGTGGGAAGCGGGAGAGAAATGGGGAGATAGATGAGAGAGCTAGTCAATGGCACTGGTTCAGTGGTAGTGTGATGCTCCAAGCCTGTGTACAGAGTAAACCCGGAGCTAAGCCCAGATGAATTCCTGATCTTCTCCATCCCCATCTGCCAGCCTGCAGTGGTGTCAGACTGGACAGACATGGGCTGGAGGGATTTGTGCTGTGGACAGAAGGGGTACCTTGCACAAAGCATGGAGGAGAGGTGGCTGCCGGGAGGCTGACAGTGCTGGGGATGTTGGAGCTCTCCCTGGGGGTCCACCATCATGCAGGCAGCCAACTAAAAGCATGCTTAACCTCCTTTCTAAGCTTGGGGACTTAACAAGTTGGAGGTGAGTCATCTAATTTAATAAATCAGAGGCCATTTCAAGGACTGCAGCCCAATTATGCTACACGTTATACATATACTTAAAGTATTTGTGGAGAAATAGGATCCATATGGGCAGATCCTTACTGGTGAACACGTCCTGCTGAAGAACAGCCTTCAGTATCTGCCTGCAGAGATCAGGCTTAGGAGTATTCAGTTCTTAATTTATAGAATTTATAGTGTTGAACAACTCTCAGGAGGAGGGAGGGATCTGTAGGAGGTACAGTGTAAAGTAGTTGGTGCTGTGACATGCATATCCTGCCCCAAAGAGTGAGGCTTGCTGCCTTTGCCTTGGTGTGAGGCTCTGTGCTCAAGGAATAAGTGGGAATATTGGTCTGGCCTGAATTTCTCCCTGGAGGAATGAGACAGATGATATCATTGTTGGAATTGTTTGGACATTGTAAAGGTATTTACTGAAATGAGAAAAATATGGGTTTAATTCCTTTTTTAATAATAAAAAAGGAATAGAGGGCTGTGAGTGCCAGGAACCTCACTGAGAAAAGATTTTTTGTACTCTGGAGGACTTTGCTTTGCCTAATGAATAAGCGTTTCTAAATCAGTTTTTGGTTCATATTGTGCGTGTGTGTGTGTGTATATGCATATAAAGTATGAAAAGCCATATGAAACTTCTTGGTTATCTTGCAAATGTCAACTTTGCTGAGCAGTACTTTGATTAAGAAGCATGCCCAGAGTCAACGGCACATGTTCCTCAGAGTTTTTGTCCATGCCATACAGAGCTCCTTCTGAACCCTGTGCCCATGTAACATACGTGAGCCTAAACACATACTAATTATTAGTTTCCATTCAGCTCTGAAAATATTAAAGTGGAGGTACGCAACTGAGCAATGACTTCCAAGTTTGCTGTACAAAACTACACCTTCCAAATCAATGTGCGTAAGGCAGGGTAACCTGTTCAGTGTCTACAGAGGCTGCAGAAAGCTTGAAGGAATTACTGCTTGTCAGTTGAGTGGACTTCTCTGCATTTAGCTGATTCTGTAAGCTTTAGTCCCGTAAGTTTATCATCATTGCAGAAGATGTGGTATGGAGAAATCTCTGGTTTCAGTGTGTGTTTTGGCAAATATAAAGGCACCTTTCTGCATTATAAAAACTGGATTTGGAAAGTACTTGTAATACATAGAATTTGACATCAGGTATTCCTGTATTTTCCAGACTATGTCACCTTCTTATTCCAGCAGTGGGGCTAATGGAACAGATCTGAAACTCCAGTCCTGATTCTGTGCACCTTTCAGGTAGAACTGTTACAGCTGGAGCCTGGGTGCTGTTTCCCTTCTGAGAGTGCATCATTGCTTCTGGGAAACTGTTCAGCTGGGGGGGGGGGAAAGCTAAAAATGCTTATACAGCTGTTTTCTGCACTGTTTGCTTCTTCCAGGTATGCTTAAGGTACTGCGCAGCTTGCTACCATATAGTCCTTCAGATCTCACCTCTTCTCCCAGCAGTGATGCTGAAAGAACTTCAAGGTGGACGGGTCTCTTTTCAGGCTTGGGTGCTCTTATTCTGCCCCTTTTGTGACTAACCTGCTGTCCTCTAAGATCATGCATTTCTCTTTTTTTTTTTTAAGGTCAGTGTTCTTAGATGCTGGTATTTTACATTTCTCAGTTGGAGATGCATTGAAAGACTGTGGGGTTTACAAAGTGTTTAGTAGCACCCCTGTCTGTAGAAAGGAACTTACAGTAGTGGCAAGCGGAGCATGCAAATTTAAAGGCAGGATAAAGCACAGATTTTTAAAAATTCCTTTTAGGAGCAAAATTCAGCACCTAAGTAGAGCACTAGATCTGTGTTTGGCTACCTTGGTATTACATTGCATTCTAGTAGGTATTGTGACAAAGTTGTGTTCGCTTCTCCATTCCAGTTCACGTGTCAGTCATTGGTTCTGATCTTTGCCAGACACTTCTATTCGGACCAGGACAAATTTGCAAGATGTGTGATATTAGCTTGACAGTTTAACCAAACCAACCCATCTATTTACTTATTTAGCCTTGTGTTTCTCCCCTCATCCTAAAGTGCAGCTTTTATGCATCCCTGTTGAAGAAATGCAGCAATTTGCTTTTCAGTTTTCTTCAAATACCATTACTCTTCAAATATTAAATAAAAATTTGTGCTTCTGCGATCTTGGCTATGCAGGGTGCCCAGACAAGGGAACTACTCTTACAACCTTCAGAGAAAAGATGACCTTAAAACAGCTTGAACTGACTGAAGAAGTTTCTAGGCTTTTCACTGGAGTGTCCTCTTAAAGTGTTCCCTCAGATGTGAGTGCAGGAAACAGCCCTTTCTACAGTATTGTGTATTAATCAGTAATCTATGTTCCTAAATAGCATGACTCCCCTGCAAGGGGAGGGTCATGGTTGGAGCTTGTACAGTCAAGTTATACTTCAAACAGTTACTTGTTCTGCTTACTCTTTCTTGGGTTGGCCGGCTTGTTGTTGGCACATTCCTTATCTGTTGATTAAATGAAATACAGATTAAACCATCATGGATGGCTAAAAATTTGCAATGTTTCTTTCTTCATAAATCAAGAATGTTGTGAGTAGTGATGGTCACTTGATCAGTGAACTGCTGAGCATAATTAACTGAAGATGTTCTAGGGATGAGGATTGGAGTTAGATACCAGGTTGTATGGATCTATACTTTGCTGTTGGACCAGATCATATGAATCCATACGTTTTGCTATTTGCATTTCTTTCTCTTATCTGCACTGATTCTAAGATTTTAAAATGTTGATTTTTACCATTACATTCAGCTCCCTACTATTCTGCATGAATAGTAAATCTTGCTGATTATGACCTGCTCTGTTGTTGTACAGGTCTCTGGTCTTTGCAGGCAGACTTCACCCTGTGTTCTGCCTGTGCTCCAAGCAGACTGGGAACCAGGAACCAGCAGTTGAAATTTGGATCAATGCATCCTCTTGAAAATGAGAAGATGGCTCCAGGATTCCTGTTTGGCTAGGGATGCAGGTTGGACATAGTCTCTTTTGTATGCCAAAGACTATGTAGATACAATCACAGAGATTTTTGTACTATTTTCTATGCCATCAATCTGTTCATTTTCCTAAAATCTCTGGGGTATAAGTCCCAACTATCAGATACTTGAAGTGACTGTGGCCTACATTGGATCTCATGAAAAATTTGTGGTGAATTAGGACACTATATCAAAGTCTGCCAAAACAGTGTCTCTAGCCTGGGAGACTTACAGATATGACATGATATGACACTTAAAGAGAAGTAGGGTTGGGTTAGTTTGAGGTAAACGAACATACAGTTCATGGTATTCCTAAAAGCTACAGAGACAACCCCTCCTAACATCAGTACCCATTTGGATTTGTGCTTTGTCAGAAGTGGATAAGGAAGGATCAACAGGACAGGAGGAATCTTAGAAGCTCATTCCATGTGGTTTTGGTTATTTAAGTGTTGTCTTCTCCAATAAAAACACCAAGCACTCCTGCAGTGACAACAGTTTGTGAACCATCCTCTTCACGCTGACACTTGTACCCTGAGTCTGAGCTTCTCTGCAGAAAAGAAGGTGGGAACATGTTTGAGACAGGAATGTGAGTATAGGGAACAAGTGTAAGTGGGTAACATCTATTAAAAATATTAAATATCCACGGCTGACTCAGAAACCAATCTCCCGTATTTATCTAATACAAAAAATTTGATATTGTAATTTCTTTGTTCACAGCAAATCAGTATTTCCTAAAGTATAGTGATACTTTCCCTGAGCTGAGCAGAGTTCCACTAGGATTTTAATTTACAGACAATTTGGTAATATCTTATTACATGTAGGGGTTGTGCTAGGTCAGATAAAAACATGTCTTGCATTCCTTGGTTGTCCCAGAGCTGCTGTGCAGTAGATATTTCAGTGTGCTAAAGGCATGAGGAGTTTTAAGTCCGCAGTTTTAGAATTCTTTTATTTGACCGTATCATAGCCTTTACAGAGTAACCACATCTCCTGGGCTGGGAAAGAATTTGGGAAAAGAGCTATAAAATAATGGGTACTTCTTGCTCACCAATAATACTGAATAATAAAAAAAGATATTTTATAAATAAACAGTCATAATGTAGTGTGAAATGTAATTTTATGAAATATGAATACTCTCAAGATTAGGTTTAAGGCAAATTAAGGCAACCTGGTGTGATTAGGTATCAGGAAAATATTCCACTTTAAAAGCAATTTCATTCATTCTGAACCATGCAGGAAAATAGAGCAATTCACAGATCATTCATCCAATTTGCAGAATATTTCAGTTGAAAAACTTGGATGAATACTGTATAAAATCATGTGTTCATGCCATCCCATTCTTTCATAATAAAGACATTAGAGTGTACGCACAGCTGAACAATAAGCAGATCTTTTGTCTAGGGTTGGGGTTTTTTTGCTTGCTTTTAGAGATAAGTAACAGTTACTGCAGCAGGGGGAGAGGAAGAACATTTTTTTATATTTGAACAACCTGGCATTCCTTTTTCATGTGGAATAAAAACGTGTTCTATTACAGACCAGTCACCTTGGACCTGACATTCTTACATTTCCTTCCTGTATGAAAAAAAAAAAGCAGAGAATAAGAAGCAAAACCGTATACTAAGAAAAAAAGATGGCAGTAACATTTTCTCACTGGGGATGCAACGTGGGCAAATAAAACTTTGGTTTCCGCATAAGTGAGATCTGAGGTAAATGCGAAATGATTGTGTATGTGCAAATATCCTGCAGTCCTTGAAATCAGTGTGTTTCAGAACAGACCTTCCAGATGCTGCATTTAAATCTTGAAAAGTTGTTCTGGAGACTTATGCCCTATTTACAATTCAGTACAACCTCAGCAGAACTAAGTGGGAAATTGTGGCTTTTTCTGTGCTCTCAGCACTTCACTATATTTGTGTCTAATATGTAAAAAATGATGTTCATATGTCCATTGTGTGATACTGTTTCCTTGCCACCTCTTAACACATGATTCAGCTCAAGCATTTGGTTAACTGTTCCTGAGCACGCAAGCACACGTCGTGATGTAAGGAATTATTAAAATGAAACCCATACAGTGTAACAAAGGCCATTTTAAATCTCAAGAACAGTTGTTCCTACAAATGTTTGAAAAGGACAAATATTTTGCAGCAATCTCTCAAGTACACCAGGAAGTGCATAAGTGTAGTGCTTGGAGGACAAAGAGAGTAATGATGTATTCTTCAGTTGTAGAGACCCCCACCCGAGGAGATGAATACTGGACCTGATGGTCACCAATACAAGCAAACTCATCAGTGATATTAGGATTGGAGGCAGCCTGGGCTGCAATGATCATGCATTCTTGGAGTTAAAGGTCCAGAGGGATATGGGACAAGGAAGGACACTCAATTTCAGGAAAGCAGACTTCCAGCTCTTCAGGGAATTACTTGGTAGGATCCCCTGGGACATGGTCTTCTGAAACAAGGGAGCAAACAGAGCTGGAAAATATTCATGGATGCTTTCCATAAAGTGCAAGAGCACTCAGTCCACATATGCAAAGCATCGGGCAGGGTAGGGAAGAGACTGGTGTGGCTTAGTTGAGACCTGCTGGTTAAATTAAAGAAGAGGGAACTGCACAGGCAGTGCAAGCAGGGACGGGTAACCTGGGATGTGTGTAGGGACGCTGCCGGGTTGTGCAGGGAGGAAGTCAGGAAGGCCAAGGTGCAGCTGGAGCTAAACTTGGCAAGGGAAGTAAAGACTAACAAGACGGGTTTCTATGGATACTTCAGTCAAAAGAGGAAGGTCAAAGAGAATGTATCTCCATGGATGGCTGGAAATGGTGACCTCATATCAACAGATGAGAAGGTTAAGGTACTGAACAATTTTTTGCCTCAGTCTTCATCAAGAACTGCTCTCCTCATTCCTCCTGGGTCATGGGACAGTAAGATGGTGACCAGGGGGGTAAATTCCTTCCCACTATAGAAGAGGATCAAGTTTGTGAACATCTGAACAACCTGAACATTTGTAAGTCTAT
>WAAB01019091.1:0-17190 GCA_013389865.1 Piaya cayana
CTTAGGCAGAAATGTTTTCCTTTTAGGGTGATAAGGCACTGGCCCATGTTGTCTAGAGAAGTGGTGGATGCCCCATCCCTGGAGATGTCGGAGGCCAGGTTTCATGCGGTTTTGATCCAGTGGGAGATGATTCTGCCCACTACAGGGGGGTTGGCTTTAAGGTCCCTTATGGACCAAACCATTCCATGATTCTATGAAAACTAGCAGTCCAAATAATTTCTTCCTTGCCTTCTCACCCTGATTTGCTCTGGTAACTGCTCTTCCTCAGTAGAAGGAGAGATTTAAGCCAAAACAATTTTTAGCTGCTTATTTTGAACTTAAAAAAATGACTTTCACCTGTGAAGCACACAAGCCAGAGCTATTTAAAAGACTAAGTTTGGGTTTAAGTTCTGATTCTTCTCTGGTTTTGTGTTCTGTCCATCTGTTCCTCCTTCATTGTATCACTGAGCAAGAGTGGGGCAAAAAGAAAAAAAAAAGAGTAATGGAAATAGTTCTAGGATAACCATATACAGCGTTCTGTCTTTTTCTGAACACTTCATACCACTTTCTGAATGCTATTATCTGCTAGCAAGGAAAATCTGGACTGTATACTTTGCTTTTTTTCACCATGGTATTTCATACTGTTTACTGCTCAGAGGAAGGTTAATATTCGGATAACTTGGGAATAAAATGATAGTGGTGTGTTAGAATCATAAAATCATAGAATCATTTGGGTCAGAAGATGCCTTAAAGCCCATCCATCTCTAAACCCCCTCCCATAGGCAGGGGCACCTTCTACTAAATCAGATTGTGGGGTATTCTTCCTGGAATTTAATGCATTGCATCATCACTCTTGTATTGAAGGAAAACTAGAGAATTATTATATTCAGTTTGATACAGAAGACAAAGGGTTATTGCCTGCATGCCACTAGAAGTAAGGGTTTGGTCTGCAAGTGACAGTGAAGGGAAGGGAGCTCTGTTCCTGTTAGAGAAGGAAAAGGATTCTGTGCAAATGATGCTCAAGGAAAAGAATTAGACTGTGAGACATGGAGAAGAAAGGTCATTGTACATACATCATGGAACGAACAAGGTAGCATGACACAGGGTGGAAAGGATTCTTTTAAAGTTACATAGAAAATGAGAAAGAAGGGCTACAATTGTGTGAGTGGGGCTGGAAGACAAGGTTTCTTATGGGAAAAAAATAAGTAAAGAAAGTGGCGGCTGTATTCCTAACAAGTATGTCTTATTCTACAACCAAGCACCTAAATTTTTAAGACCAGAGTGCTGTGCCACTCATTAATTTAAACAAATACACCACTTTCACAAACACTTTGAGTGGTAATTGAATTATGGTATCTCGGTGAGATACTTTGTCATCTTGACCTCAATTCCCCTATAGACAAGGAGTTGGCTTCCTCTTAGGGTTTTGGTTTTTCTTCCCCTTATCCTTCTAATGAAAAGTAAGAGAAAGGAGAAGTAATGTGAAAATAGGAATTATTTTTGTTTAACATGCCAATTTCTGGTTCAGGACTTCTCAGTTATTTGGGGATTTCTTTATTTTCACACAAAGATCCTCACATCTAGTTACTCATAACACATCACTCTCAAACACAGTGCAACACTTTGAACTAGGAACTGCATTTCAGGGAAGGTAAAACCGGGGTCAGATGTATTCCTGCTAATTGTACTGATTGCAGGAGAGTTTTCTATGATTGAATTTGCTCTCTGATGTTAAAGGGTGTAGCTGCTAATTGCCCTTAAGGAGAACCCAGAAGAATCACTGGGGGATGGAAAGTAACTCCCTGCCAAGCCCATTGGGCGCATGCGCACATGCAAGATAAGAACTGCTAATCTTTTGGGGGAGTGTGGTATGCGAGGAGGATGTGCAGGTCAAACTGTTCAGGGTTTGGAGGAGGATACACAAACAACCAGTAATGGAAAATGAGATTCTATATGTCCATTTTGTACTGTTGGTAGTGACTGCGTAGAAGAAATCTACTGCATTGATCTGATTTCTTCCAAGCTGCCACCAGGGCAGTAGCAGAGCCACCAGCTCATTCCTGCAGTGTTTCTATAATGTTCTTACTGTCCTTAGGTGCCATAATACCTACAACTATTATTACCATGATCCCATCAGGCAACATGTAGGTTTCATTCCCCTTCTGAATGTTTTCATATCATCTTCCTGTTTAACAAATCTGTAATCTCTCTTTGAGTTGAAAAATTCATGGTTAGCGGAAGGAAAGCCATGCAAGGTGTAGTTGGTACAGAACGTCACAGAGCAGTGCTGGCTCATTAATGTGCAATTTCACAAGGACAAGCAAACTCTGGCCCTCTGCTGTAATTTATTATTTGATACATCAGAGTAAACCTCAACTCATGATCTGGTTTTAATAATTTCCTTTCTTCTACTTCCCCCAGAAATCTTTCGTCCCCAAACCTTTCTTATTCAGAGGTCCAAGTCCTGAAAACTGCCCAGAATGATCTCTTGTTTTGTAATTATTTGTTAGCTGAGTCTCCCTCCACCTTATTGCTCCAAAGAGTGCAGCCCTGCAGAGGAAGGGTAATGGCCTGGGGTTTGGGAAAGTTCATCAGCTTCCTGCAGGAGGCATTGTATGGGGAAGATCTAGCAGGATGCATTTGCTGAACTTCATCAAGTTTAGGATTAAATTAATGAATTAAGAAACTAAACAATGACTTGCAACAATCTGAGATTGCTTGATATGCAGAGCTCTTAGCAGTGGGCACCTTAGGAGATGGAGAAAGCTGCAGTCCATCTTGTTTTAGGAATTATTCTATCCTTGCCATAAAAAAACAAACAAACAAAAAAAAAACCCACCAGAGGTTGTAAATAAGATTTCAACTGTCAAAAGTTTTGTTCTGAGTTCTTTGTGAGGATGTAGAAAAGCTGCCTGTTTGGTTTTCTGTATTGAACTCCCACTGTCATTTTCCTTTACCTGCCATTTCTTCCTGCTGAGTGCAGGCTCCCATTGAAAGCTTTTAGCTTGGGAGAAGGTGTGACTTCTAAAGTTTGGGTAAACTGCTGCAAGTACACTACTTTCAATATGCCTTTGCTAAGTGAGACCAAGAAGGAGGGAGGAAATTTTCCTAACAACTGATGTTTAGTAGGTCTCGTTTCAGCAAAGTTGATGGGAGACTTCCCACTGGCTTCACAAGGAAAGGAACAGCACCTGAGGATCAACACAAGCAGTGTAATTGTTTCACACAAAGAAAAAGATAGAGTAACACCAGCTAGGAATGGGATTCTGAATGATACATGTCAAATACAAAACATAATTGTAACAAGTAAAGGTTACCTCAGAGTGACTTCATATAAGATTGACTTCTAAAGTCAATCTTCTTGTTGACTTTGGTCACAACAACCCCGTGCAGCACTCCAGGCTTGGGGAAGAGTGGCTGGAAAGCTGCCCAGCAGAAAATGGCCTGGGGCTGTACATCAACAATGACTGAACATGAACCACCAGTGTGCTGAGGGGGCCAAGGTGGCCAACAGCATCCTGGCTTTCATTAGGNTATTTGCTGAAGAATGGCAAAGCATTGGAAGAGGCTGCCCAGGGAAGTGGTGGAGGTGTCCAGGATATGTGTAGACCTGGCAATTTGTGACATGGTTTAATAGGCATGGTGGTGTTGGCTGATGGTTGGACTCCATGATCTTGGAGGTCTTTTCCAACCTCAGTGATTCCATTAAAAAAATCTATGAAGCCATTTCTCACAAGAGCTCTGCAATACATCCACAATGCCATCTGCAGCCATTCCCAATGTGAAACCTGAGCTCAGGCTTCAGTATGCATTTCCCAGGAGGCAGCGAGTGGGCGTGGAGGTTTTGCCCTGGCATCAGGAGAACCTTGAAGTTTTCACCTTGAGCTTTTCTAGTTAAGAATGAGTTGATGTTGACTTGCACCTGGTAACTATAAGCAAAATCAAGACAATCCGCTCAAGATAAAAACAAGGTAATCCTCTCAAATTTGATCACCATCTGCATGCAAACAGGATCAATGCTGCATAACAAGTAGAATGACAAACTGAAGTGGTGTTTCTGGTGCTATTACAGGGCACTCGTGACTGGTTGGCACTGGCCCTGTGGAAGATGTGGTTTGAAGATGGGAATCATTCAGCTTATCCCTAGGTCTTTCCAAGGCAGAAACAGCAAAGACAAGCAGGAGTTTGGTGGCTTTTCTGTTAAGTAAATGCCTGACAAGGTGGTGTTTTCTTGCAAAGGAGCCAAGCATGACCTAATTAAAGGTGATATGGTGTCAGAGTTCTGTGATTTTTGCTCTCCCACAAGCTAGTCTTTTAAAACTCAAGGTTTAAGTTCAGACCCACTGTTCAGAAAGGCATTTGAAAGTAAGGCAGAGGGGGAAAAATATTCTCGTTAACTCACCTGTGCCGTGAGTGACTCTGTTTTCTCTGTTAAAGATGACGAAATTGCTAACCCCAACAGCTCCCTGCCCTTCATTTAGGGATTAGTGACTTCATCAACACAAGCAGAACAAACACAGAATGCTGAACTTAGAACCTGGCAACTTCAAAGCCTCCCAGTCCAAGATGAGAAAGCACGGAATCACTGACAGCAGTGACACTATTTCAGTCCTTTAATAAATGAAGGGGCCTACAAGTGAACGATAAAAGCTTGAGAGCCAATTGGCCAAGCCTGTCCCTGGTGTAAACCTGATATTCTTCCAATTCAAAGAAAGGAATAGGGGCAAACAAGAAAAATCCTTGGTAGCAAATACGCTTAGATGAAGCAAACAGTGAAGTCTCTCCTGTAACCACAGTTCATCACACAACTAGTTTCTTAACAGCTTCACTATTCAGACAGTCTCTTCCCTGGCACAGTGCCAGGCCAGCCAGATAAATCAGCTCTAAACACACCACTGTCCATCTGAACTGCAACTCCAGACCCATGAAGCTAATCTGAAAGTCTCAACTGAAAGGGAGAAGGAAGAGAGGTCTGAACAGGTAGGTGGAAACAGAGCAATGAGGAAAGGAAGATGTAGCCAAACAGCACAGGACCAATACTCTGAGGTATCCAAGACCCCCTACAGAACAGAAGGATTTGCCAAAGGCAAAGAACCTCATATCTCTAGCCCTGTCACTGAGGTTAAAAGGGATCATTTGGAATAATAGTGGAGTGGAAAGAGTGTTTAATTAAACAAATCAATGAACCAAACTGATTTGAAGGGGATAAATCATTAAGATCCAGCTCCTGCCAGCCCTGCTCAGCAATATTTCAGGCTGCCAGCATTTCGAGTGGTTCTGGTGTGTGGTACATCATTAGCAAGGTAGTGTGGGCTTATGTGATGACTCTGTTGCACATGGAAGTGCTGTGAAGGGAAGAGGAGATCTGCTGTCTTCAGAGAGCAACTGCTAGGAAAGTAAGTGATCACTCAGGACTGAGGCAAACCCCAAACCATCATGATCTAGAGTTAGTCAGAGGTAGACATGGTGACAACACACAGCTGTACTGGGCTCTTAAATAAAGACAAAATTTTTAAAAAAATTTGATTTTTTTAAAATTTTTTTTATCTCACAGGAGCATTGCTTTTGGAAGCTGGTGTGAAATTGTCAGTATCTTTTTTGCCTACAAAATTACTTCATAAAAAAAAACCTGCATGTGCCAATTACAGGGAAAAAAATCACGACAGAGATGTCTATTAAGTGTTTTGGTTGTTGTTTCAATACCATCATCCCAGTGTTTAGCTTCTCTAATGATTTCAGGAAGTGTAGAGCAAAGTGAAAGTAAAAATCTGCACCTAACTCCTGACTGAGTCAAAGCAAACAGTGCCAGTGTTTCACTGCTCTCCTGTTTTCTAGCCGCCAACACTAGGCAGCATTGGATCCTTCTGTCTCTTGGGCTGCTGAGGACAGAGGCTAGTAGTGCTCCTGATGAAGGACCGTGTCCATCAAGGGAGATGGATGGGCTCTGCTCTGGCTCTACCCAGCTGCCCCTGAGTGCTCCCAGTTTGTGGCATGGGGGCTCTGGGAAACGGCCAGAACCACTGGATATCAGTCACTGATCCCCTGCCCCCCATCCTTCCCCCTTTTTCTCCCTTTCTTGGCTGCCTTTGATTGCAGCTTCTGGTGTTGCGGAGAGGGGTGGATGCAGCGACAAGTGCAGCATGGGTTGGATTTACAGCACTGGCTTTCCATGAATGAAAGTCATTAAAATAGAAATTAATAAATAAAGCCAAGCAGCTCTAGCTGCTGTTGGAGTCATTCCACAGTAGCTGAGTGCATCTGCTTTTTCTCACCTCTGAAGCAAATCAATACGGCTTTAAACGATTTCCCTGGTGCCTAGATTTCCTACCTTCTGCTGCTGTTATAGTCCAGCTATGCTATTGCCTGGTCATTCCTACCTCATCTTTTCAGTCTTTCTCTTTCTCTCCCCTGGCTGCCTCTCATTGCCTGCTCTTAAAAACATGTACAAAATGCTCACTGGAGCAGCTCGAATTTCCTCATGTGCCACTTTCTCTCTCTCTCTCTCTCACACACATACACAGACACATTTCCCATCACTTGCAGCCATACACATGCTCATCACAGTGCTTTAATACATACACTGCTGGGCTATATCTGCATCCCTCTCCCCTGTACACACACACAGCGCTGAGCTGATTCCTGCCTGAGCAACATCTGCTTACCAGTTTTCTTTCTGATTCATTCATTAGTGAGGAAGTGCTCATGTTTACTTGCAGCTCTGACTGCCAAAGGTATTCATGTTTAAATAAAAAAAATATATATTTAAAAAATTAAATAATCTCTTGTGTTCAAGGGCTTTTTTTCTCTTCCGTACCTCCCGCCTATGCTGAAGCAGGCATGTCTTAATGTAAACCTGCCACTAGTGCTGAAACTAAAAGACCCACATACACATAAACTCACGCCTTGGGGACCGCCTCTTTTTTTTCTAGATCCCGCCTAATCTTGGATTTGGGTTGCTTGGAACAAAAGGTATAAAAAGAAATGCTTATGCATTGTCTGAGTATATTAACGTGGGAGCAATATGCCCAGAGAAACCTGCAGCTGTCTGATGCTGGAGTCACCTGAATCCCCTTATCACTTCAGCCATGCGCATAAACACATTTGCTGCTTATTCCAGGCAGAACCCTCAGCTTACAAAGCCAAATGGTTTTTGCAGACATCATCGCCCTTATTTATTTATTTTTACTGTGTGATGTTCTCTCACTAATTTTGCTTTTTGAGGGGGTGTTTTTATGCCTTGTCACTTGCTTCAAGTACCCAGGAGCTCATTACTGGCTCCTCATTAGCACAGCGTGTTTGAGTGGCGTGCTGGAGGCAGAAATTTAAAAGGTATCAAAATGCAAATATGCCCCCATTGACCTCTGTAAAAATGTCTTACATTACAAAGTACTTTTAAAGAAAGCCAGAAAGGTAAAGAAGGGAAAGATAGAGTTTGCAGAGGTTTCTTATATTAATGAAACTAATCACAAATGTTTACTTAGAAGTTTGCATTCAGAGCAACGTGGAAAGCATTTTCTCTTTTCTTTAAAGAGGGAGTGGAGGGCCCAGATGATGCTACTCTGCCCACTTTATGTCTCACTCCACTTGCTTTGCTAGAAGAGCCACTTCTAAGTGAATGGAGCTGCTTGTGGTGCATATTCTTTCAGTCCACCATGATTCAAGGATGTAGTCTAATATATGGCAACAGACCAGAATGAGGGACACAGAAATTATTCGTGATACTTCTTTCAGCGTGAAAGATTCCTTCTAGAATCTCAGCTTAATGACTCTGCATTTAAGAAGTAAATTACTTTCACCAAGAAAAGTGAGAGGCAGCCAAATTTGCCTGGATAAGATGAGAGTGGTATTAAGACAAGAGGCATCCCTGCAGCGAGGTACAACTGAGAACTGCATTGGGGAAAAATGCAACAGGATCCAAGTTATTTGAGTTTGTTTCTCTTTAAGCCTCACTGGTAACAATGAATACACTGTGTCACTAAAGAATTGCAGCTAAATGTTGGGTTATGCTAGCAAAAACAAATAGTCCCTCACCCCAAAAAGTAAGCTTATGGTCTGACATTATCCTTAGTCTCCCACATGCTTTTCTGCACTTATTTGCCTGGAAGCTTCTTCCTGATCCCCAGACAAAGAGCCAAAAATGGGGGGGCTTGACCTCTCAAAGCAAGTCAAATGCTTTCAAGTCACCCACCCTACCCTAGCAAGAGTTTGTATGAAAGTTTAATACTAGCTCAGTGTTTAAATTCACAGGAAAGTTGTTGCAGCATCTTTTGCTTGGTCCCCTCACTGCATCACACGTTGCTGCTGTTCGGTGTCTGAGGATAGAAGGACCGTTGTGCTCAGCAGCACATATATTTGTTCTTCAGGCCCTGTGAGTAAGTGAAGTGATAACCACAACCAACTAGCAAAAGGAAAGGAAACAGCAATAGCTGTGATGATTACCAGCATATAAAAATCATGTGGAAAAAGAAAATGGTTGCTGTGCTTAGCTGGTATCTTTGTCTCTGGCTATTGCTTCATTGTGCTTGGTCATAAATGAAAGCTATCTAATGCTAATGACCATGGTGCCCACCCTAATCATGCATTTGAAATATTAATAAAAATAATTTATGTCATGTGACTGCTTTTTAACTAGCTGCTTTCAGGACTTTAGATCAGGATTATAGAAGACGTGCATTTATAAATTATTAGCCTTGAGCACATAAGCACTGCATACTATGGGGAGCACTTTTGTAGCACTTTAAATTAATTTATTGTTATTCATTCCAGCTGTCTGTGATGTAAACCTTTGGCTATAAATTTGTACCATCATCCAACACACCATTAAACGAAAGTGGTGCCCGTGCTGAAGCATATAATAAAACATATGAATAAGATTTCTGTGGGGACACTTTTTTAAAACTCACTTCTCAGTTAATGACACAAGAAAAGTGAGATAACACAGTCATCCTGTAACTATGCAATCATTAAAATATGTCTGTTTGGGGGAGAATTTTAAATTTGCTCTTCTATTGCATTCTGACTCAATGTTTTTCTTTACCAGATTGTTTCAATTCATGTCCTATCTCAAGAAAAAGGCTTTGTCTGAAAGCATCATGATGTCACTAGCTAAGATCGCCAGAGCATTTTTGTTGGACCTAAACTTCTCAGTGGTAGAAACAGTTCCTGACCACTGAATCACAGCAGCATGAGAGAAGAGCAGTTTTACTGTCTTATCTCCTCTGCAGGCAAGCATTCTTTCTCCTACAGATCATCATAATAGTAACAAAACCTTATCTGCATGAGTAACACAATAATGTCTTAATCCATTTAACAGTACAGATATATTTTGTACCAGCCCATTGGGATTCAATTTTGTAAACTTTAAAGCAAGTTGTGATAATGCAGTGCTCTACCAAGCAGAGTTAGAACACCTATTGCTTTGCTCTTTCCATATAGATCTCATCTTTCTCACTTTAATGCTAATACTTTATGTTATTTTTGTGACAGATGACTTCTATCACACTTGTTCAAAGACAGATCTGCCATCATTAGGTATTACAGGGATAGAACGAGGTGGAATGCTTTTAAGCAGAAAGAGAGCAAACTGAGATTAGATATTAGGGAGAAATATTTTCCTGTGAGGGTGGCAGGTCACTGGCATGGGTTGCCCAAAGAAGTGGTGGCTGCCCCATCCCTGGAGATGTTCCAGGTCAGGTTGGATGGGGCTTTGAGCAACCTGATCCAGTGGGAGGTATCCCTGCCCATGGTGGGGGGAATTGGAACTAGATGGGCTTCAAGATCCCTTCCAACCCAAAACATTCTGTGATTCTATGATCTCAGTCTTCTACTGTTATCAGTAAAAGTTTGGCTGCTGATTTCTCAGATATAGACTCTTGATATCCAATACAGCTTTATGAAAACAGAAACAAAAATCTGAATATCAGGTTCGTGGCTGACATAACACAGTACAACTCTTTAATTTGTACCAGCTGCTCATAAACCTGGTGCCTTTCATTTCTAAAGTTTTCTGAGCTATTTACCCAGTAGCAGGACTTATGGAAATTTGACTGAGAGTAGTCGATCTGGGGAAAATAGGTGAGAGATTAGATCTACCTGTTCACGTATCCTTGCCTCTCCAAATGAAACATGAAGCACTATCAGTCTTCAATTTTTTATCACTTCCAATTAAAAGAAAACACAAACTTTGATCTGATGCAAAATCAGCTTCTACCTGAAGGTGGGGTCTTCACCTGATACCTAGTAAACAAGGAGTTAATGACAGTTTAAGCTTCCCTGGCATGGGAAATTTGGAGAAGAGATATAAATCAGGTGTCTGAGATATAAAAGAATGCTGATGTCTTGGTTAGGAGTTGGTTTTCAGCTGTTGTCTTAGCTGTTAGTAGGATGATCTGGAATGTTGCAGCAGTCAGTGTTGGTTTGGTCTCTACTTTCCTGCAAAGATGCTGCATTTGTTTTGAGTTTCCTTTGAATGAAGATGTGCCCTGCTGCTTCTAGCTGTAGGGTTAGTTTTCGCCAGCAGTTTTTACTTTACTTTATAAGTGTGCGCAGACCAGCTCCTGTTCTTCATACCGATGTACTAATTTGGAGCCATTTTGTTAAGGTAAAATGTTGCTTACTTGATTAAAATGTTCTTGGTACAAAAAAAGAAAACTCAGTTGTGTGAAAGAAGTTATACAGAGCTTTCCTTTATATTAATTGGTTTATCACTGTCACTTGTGTATTTTAAATTATTTAAGGAGACCCTCCTGCCTTGTAACACATAGCTTATAATTACTATGTAACTTAGATGGTGTCAAAAGCAGGAATTGTGTTATGTTTAAGTTCCAGTAGCTAACACAATAGTATTCATTTCCCAGCTCTTGAATAATCTTTTCAGTTATCTATGCCTCCCTTTCCTTACTGATTACACAGGAAGAAGGTGTCTTTTTCTTTAATTATTCCTTCTCACTTCAGCTGTAATCTTTTAGGAATTGGCTGTTTGTTCTGCGGATGTTTGCTCAGTTTCTCTAAAGATGCCTCGTGAAGAAGAAGCAGCACTTCACTTCACTGTCTGTGTTCCCACCGATATCTGAGATGCTTGCTGTATGTGCTTTTTCATCTCCCTTTGTTTGGTAGGACCAAGCTCCTTAGTCCACTACAGTGCTTAGAAGCTCTAGCCAAGAGCCCTGAGTGCGCCAAGCAACCAAAAAGCTGAGGGAACTCAGATATGACAAAAGATTATGGGTAGTTACCAAGAACTCGAGGAAGCAGAAAGCTATAGCAGCAGTACCTCCACAGTTTGGTGAAAGTAGTCTCCAAAGTAACGGGTACATGAAGGGAACGTTCCATCTTTCATCTAAAAAGCTGCCCTCAGACAACTGTGGAAAGATCCAAGGAGGAGGGCTTGATAGCCTGTTCACCCCCTTACTGAGCTCATGGACACAGAACCTTGAGTACCCAAGAGGGCATCTGCCTCTAGTGGAGTTGGGTGATTGCCATGCCTGCCACATCACAGCCTCACAGACATACGCTAGCATTTGTTGTACTGTCAAAATATGCTTTAAAGCCCATTCCAGCAGCGATCTTTCTTAGAATCTTTGCCAGGAAATGTTAATTACTGTGGTGCAGTCTTCTGTTTTCTGTAGAGCAATAACAATTAATTTACACCAGTTGCAAAAACACCTACACTTTTTTTTATTAAAAATCAATCAAAGCAAATCAATACGGTGTAAAGTACACAATAACAAAATGAAAAGCTCCTTTTTATATATATATACTTGAGCATCCCTAATAAAACATCAGTGTTGATTCAAGATGCTTGTCTGTTCTAGTCTAATGAGAAACTGTCAAGTTTCTTTTTTAGCTTTTTCAGAAATGACTAAAAATGGCTGCCCCGATACATGGCAAAAAATTGCAATAATTAACTCCCAAGCTGTAAGTCAATATGATTATGTGAATGCTGTTGCATTCATCTCTCTGCATTGCATCACCTATGCACCTGGCAGCCATGGAATCCATTTTGAATCAGCGTGGAGGTTAGCTTTTTTTTATAGCTGTAATTAGAAAAACACTAGCACTAATGGAGCCTGCTCCATTGCTAGAATGTGTCAGCATGGAGGAAATTCCACAGCAATTTTTGCCTTTTGACAGGTCAAAGAGTAAAATAAATTAATGGTTTCTTCCAGGGACAAACTGTTTACTCCCCAGAATGTGATGATCTACTGGAACATGGATTTCAAAGTTTCTTAGAGAACTATCCCATGGTTTGTGTTTTCTGCCACTTCTCTGATCATGCTGGGTGTCATAGAGCCTGGGAGGGCAGGTCATGTCATGTCACTTATCTCATGATTCCTAGGCTCCCCTGCAGCAAAGGGCCAGGCAAGACCCAAGGTTGTTGGGTGGGTGGTTTAAATCCTAGTTCCTACCTCTCTCCATCGAGGCAGTCACAGAGAAGCTCTGTGACTTGTCCAGCAGAGATCCAGCCTAGCAGCTCCACCACAGAAGTGCTCCCTCAGCCTACAGTGATACATTCCAGGTGCTACTGTGAGGAACATTTTGCCCTTTACAGCACCAGCTCTTGTTTCCATCGCAAGCCACTGTCGTGGCTTGTTCATTTCTGAGTGCATCTGCAGTGATAAGAGCTGATTTTCAGGAGTTAACCACAACAGAAAGAAATGGGGTAACTTTAATCCTGGATGGGCAGACCACCATTTCCTTTCTACAGACAGAACTATCATGGGTTTGAGTTTTATGTGATTTTTAATGGTGAATTGATAGATAGTACTTCTAAATGTGTGAATTGATGCAGGTATGACAGTAGGTTTTTCAAAGCCATTAGACAAGTCTGGTAGCTCATGGCAGTGGGCTAGGAGGGTGAGTGTCACTAAGGTAAAAATGCATTAACTGCACTAATTTAAAAGGAATGAAGAACTCGTACAAAAGCACCAGCAGCTCCTCCTGCATTGCTGCTGTGGTACTGAAAATCCAGACATGACAAGTGAATAGCAACAAAAACCCCACTTTGAAATCAAATAAAAAAAATTCAAATTATATTTGATTGATTCATCTTTAGGAATTCCAAAATGTGGAGATATGTCACTGAGGTACCACAAAAAGTTGTATGTGTATGTTGTATATGCTGTGCTTTTCCCCTCAGCAACAGGAACTGTGATGTAACCACTGTTATTATATTAGTCCATCCTGCTTTTTGTATATGGTACTATTTTTCTATTTAGTTCTCTTTTCTGTGGTAAAACATAACTGCTCCTGACTGACTTTCTGATGCCTGAGCCAGCTAAGCTAAGGCAAGCCCTGCAAAGGTAGGATGGTTATTTACATTATATAAGCTTTTCAGACTCTTGAAATATAGGGCTTAAGCATATTATTAACTTCAGGCATATTAGTAAGTCCCACTGAGGTAAAAAGGATGTGCTTTAGGGAACAGATGACTATCAGCTAAGAAAGAAATGAGAAACTTGTTTTCTTCCATGGGTAATTGATTACTTATGGAATAACTTATCTAAGAAACTATTACTTGATCTGTATTTGAAGTGTATAGGAGTGAGCTTTATGTTAGTAATCTCCTCCTACTGCAGAATTGATGAGTTTCAATAACACCGTAGTATTTTCAAATGGAAACAGATGTTCTGTTGGACATCCTACAACAGAAAATCAATAATAGGTGAGCCACAACTAGCCCTTCCCTTCAAGAGGGCTCCACTGTGAGAGCTGTGCAGGGTGAACTCACCATTGGAGAGTGAAGTGATATGAAGGTCAGAAAATTTTCATGACAGTCTTATCAAATTCCCACTATTATTTGGCTTAGCTCAGGTAAATTAGGTGCTTTGTATGGTGAACTCTAATTACCCTCCAGGGGAATTGTGTACTGTTTTTTATGTGGAGCTTGAGTAAGCTGCCTTTCAGTTGTTAGCGCATGTTTGTCCTGTGTTTTTTGATGGATATTTCAAGTAGAAATGTAGGGGGAGAGGCTCCGAAAACACACATCATTCACATCAATCACAGAACCATAGAATCATTGAGGTTAGAAAAGACCTCTAAGATCATCAGACCTCTAAAATCATCAGCCCAACACCACTGTGTCTACTAAACCATGTCCCAGAGTAACGTCTACAGATTTTTTTTAACACCTCCAAGGATGCAGACTCCACCACTGCCCTGGGCAGCCTGCCCAGTGTTTGAACACTCTTTTGGTAAATAAATTTTCCCTAATATCCAACCTAAACCTCCCCTGGTGCAACTTGAGGACATATGAGCTACTATTTATCTTAACCTGACAAAGAATGTCTAAAGTAAAAGGTAGGGGTGAAGGAATATTTTTGCTTTTATTCAGAAGTTCATGTAGAATGAGCAGTATAAAGTGAGTTTTCCAAATGTCACAAACACAGTCAAAGAGCCTTTGGAACAGAAGATGCTTTAGAGGCTTTAAATATTTCACCGGTTCTCTCATTCAGGTAACACAGTGTGGCACCACATGAATGTCCAAGAGAGGTCTTCCAGTGATACTCCTTCCTTTCTTTTAATGGATGTCATAACACAGCAAGAAATATTAGATGCAAGCAAGCCCTATGGTTTTGATTGTGTTTAGTCTGACGGTTCTGTTTTGCTTTAAGTGGAAGCTCATGAACAATGGTTTAAAAAGAGAAAAGGAAAACAACCCCAGTGCTGAGGTCAACCAGCCACTTCCTACACCCAGCTGTTTCAGTTTATTTTTTTAATTAAGCTTGGCTTAAATTAATGATGACAGTTTAAAGAGAACTCTTTCACCTATTTAGCTTACTTTACATCAGAAACCAAGTCCCTTCTGTCCAATTGCATTTTGTTACAAGATTTGCAGTTAGGTTACTTAAAGTCCCTGGTCTCCCCACTTTATTTTGTCATCTCTCTGCTCTGCTATTACCCTCTGCCCTTTTGTGCCCATTCAAGGGAGGGCTAAAGCTATTGCTGCTGTGGTATGGAAGCAAAGTACCTCTTAATTGATCATTAATACTGCTGGAGTGTGAGGATGTTGGGAATTGCTAGATCAAGACCATTTACTCCAGCTCCTAGGTCAGCTCTTCAGATAGTATAAATCAGTGTTCCTTCCTGGTTCTTTGGGTAGGTTTGCACTGTGGAGGAGTAGGTTCAGGGGTTCTAATCTGCAGCTCTGCACAAGCACCAGAGCCTACAGGGTGTTTGCCTAGCAAGCCAAACTATACTCTCTAATTCAGAACAGTGCAGTTTATTTTCAGAACCCTGAGAATCAGCAGCTCTAGAAGTAACTGCTGTAACTGTTTGCAGTTTAGGTGATGGGGAGAGAAACTTAGTTTTTCAGAAAGAATACAGCTTAAAACAAGACCTCTTCTGATGCCATCAGATGCTACAGAGTCATGGAGGGGGGGATGTCCTAGTGGCCTTTCTAAGCCAGTAGAGTCCCTGCTTTTTTTTCAACAAACTTTACACTTGCTGTACAGAAGGAAAATATCACTGGTTCTATGGGTTTGGGCTTCGTTAACATGCAGATTACCTAAACCCCTCATAACTATCTATTTAACCCTTCTCTCCAAGCTTCTCTTTCCCAATTAAAGCAATTTTTATTTCAGCTGGGGAGACCTCGCTTTAGTATTTAAGGTAAGAGCTGATGTTTCATAACAAATAATAAATGAAGTGCCACTCCTTTACCTCTTTTGCTAGGAAGGCAATATGAATTGCATCATAGCTCCTTGCAGATATAAACATGATTGCTATGGGTGCAGTCATCTGTAAACAGTAAAACCTTACAGGTTTCTTAAATTAAAATTAATCCCATGGCCTACGTGGTACTAAGTTTGAGTCATGCTAAACTACCCAGGGAATGGTCCTTAACTGTTGTCTTTAGAAGACTGTCAAAAAACAAGCAGGTATGGGGTGGGTTTGTGTCATTCATGAGTCAGAATTAGATTGTGTCTCATCTCCTTCACTCTCTTCAGTAAAAGCAATCAGAGGAGGGCTGCATTCAGTCAGAAAATAACGAGAAGTCAGTCCCACACCTAATCTGAATCCCTGAAAGAAATTGGCTTGAGCTAAGAAGAACTGATAGAGGACACTCTCCCAGGTGAGTCTTTTGCTTCTTTGGGATGCAGTTCCTAAGTTACAGCTTGATAAGTTACAAATATTTTATAATGCTTAATTATAAGAACTTTGTACATTATTTCCATCACATATTCTTACTGAAATGAGTAAATGGCAGGTATGAGATCAACTGCAGCCTGCACATATCGGGTGAAATGTCCCATAGGAATTTCTGGGGCAAATTCAAGTAAGAGAATAGATAGCTGTATATGCATCACATAAAACTGTCAGAAATTGAAACAAATTGAAAAGGGAGCAACTTGCAGTATTTTGGTACTTTGTATGTGTACAAGTTGGTTTCTGAAAATAAAAGCAGTCAAAAAAAGGTTCCTATCTCTGTTCTCCTTCAAAAGTGCCTAAACCATCTAGTTTATTTTGGATATCTTTGCCCTGCTTCACAATTAAGATATTTGACTTGAATTTTAAATAAAAATAGAAACTTAAAGAATGTAATC
The DNA here is from genome assembly GCA_013389865.1 of Piaya cayana. Taxonomy (NCBI): domain Eukaryota; kingdom Metazoa; phylum Chordata; class Aves; order Cuculiformes; family Coccyzidae; genus Piaya; species Piaya cayana. Next base: position 16,521 of record WAAB01019091.1, read on the forward strand.
AAAGGTGGTTCACTTCCAAGCAAATCTGCAGGGCCTACTTCATCAAACTTTGCACAAATTCACAATTTACTTTGGCTGACATTGAACTGCACAGTTTTGTGTTCTTCTGTGACTAAAGAATCTTCTTCACTTGAAAAAACTCTCCAGCTGTATTTCTGGTCTCTGTCTAACATGTTAACAGTCAGACACTAGCACCTTGTTTTCAATTGTGTCTCTGTTGGAGACACTGCTTGATTTTAGGCTTTTCTTTTACTGGCAGTAGCTACAGTGGTCTAGGCTTTAATTATCAGCAGCTGTAGAAATGAGAATAGGATTGCAAAAGCAAATGTTGTCTTGAAGATCCATTGAATTCACATCTGAATGTACACTTTTCCCCTAGTATTACACTTTAGTTTAGTAAGGTTTTAAATACCTTGGGAACTCATTCTTGGCTCTTTTCCTACCTCTGAGTTAAAATCATGCTTAAAATACTTATTGTGCAGTGAACAGTGATGTGAGTTGGGAAGAGTATCTTTTGCCTGGCTTATTTCAAAGTAAAATTATACAGAATTTAGCTTATTGTGTTGTGGAGCTATAAACCTCCACAACACTCCTCCTGAAGTCAACCAGAATATCTGCACTAGCCAAGCCTAGAGGACATCGAAACCTAACTTCTCCCAAGTGACAGGGG
>WAAB01019092.1:4586-39246 GCA_013389865.1 Piaya cayana
GTTGGGCAAGCAAGGCTCTGACCACCTCCTCTTGGACCACAGGAGCCTCGTATTGCTCCTCTAGTTCTGGGGTTTGTACACAGAGGGAACAACTTTCTTTGCAATTAAAGACTGAGGCAAAGAAGGTATTAAGTACCTCAGCCTTCTCCTCATCCCCTGTCACAGTTGTTCCTTCTGTGTCCAATAGGGCCTGTCTGGTCTCCCTAGTCCTCCTTTTGTTATTTATATATTTATAGAAAGATTTTTTGTAATCTTTCACGGACTTTGCCAACCTGATTTCTAGTTGAGCCTTAGCCCCTCTGCGAGGTATGTGAAATAATGCCTAGGAACACAGTGCAAACTGACAGTAGTTTTGAGTTACTTTGTACAGGCACATCAAATTTCTAGTGTATTTCTGATATTGCTTAAAGACAAAAACAAGTTGCAAGTCCATAAAACAAAAGCAAGCAAGTAGAAGAAAACAGTAACTCAGCTTTGCATGGTTACATAAGAGAAATGAAGAATCAGCCTACTAGTAGCTTTTAGCTTTTAGCTATTAAGTGAAAGTTCCTATTTACATTAGAAGTTTTACAGTGTATTGAATTTAAACAGAGAAATAGGAGGAAAAGACTCTTGTTTGTGTACATAACACACTATCTTTCTTTGTCTTGCAATCTGGTAAGCATGAGACCTATTCAATAAGGAAATTCCAACTTTAAAAGTGAAAGTGATCTTGCAACTCTCCCTCAAAGAATTAATCACTAGTCTACTTGGAAAAGAAAACATCAGTCACTCTGCTATAAAGCATATCATAACAGCAATTTCAGGTTAGCAAAAGAAATATATCATGACTATTCTGTGGCAATTCTCTACAAAATTCAGCAAATATTTTATTTCAAATTGAATACAATAGTAGGCATGTCAATAAGCATACAAAAATTAAACTATTTTAAAAGAATGCTTAAAAGAAGCAGTTTTGAAAAAAACATTTTGTTAAATAATTCTCATAGCTACATAAAAGTCTACTGCACCACCTTGACAACTAGGGAATATGAATTAGGTAGCTCAAAGTCCTAGAGGGCTTCCACTTGCCATAGACCAGTAACACACCATAAATTATGATTACACTTATACGCTCAAGAAAAAAAAAACTATATTATCTCTGAGAATTTGCTGGTACAGGGGGTAGTGGGTCTCTATCCTTATTTTATCTCAACTAAGCCAAAGACTTCAGAAAGAAGTGTTCTGAAAACACAGCAGAATTCCAGTTTGTTTCTCTAGATTCAATTAAAAGTTATGCTCACATGGTTGTCCCTGAATAGAACTAAAATTACAGCAGCTAAAAATGTCTGTGTAGGTAAACGATGACATTTGTCAAAAGGAATAACTTTACTGAGAGCAACAGAAAGTATTCCTACCAAAATCCTCATCTCCAGTAACATGCACACTAATGTGAAGATAATGCACCATTTGAAGACTAAGGGCTCTGGATCTATCACAATATAGTTTTATATACAAGTTCTCCACTCCAAAGCTTCAGTGTCAATCATATGAGAATATTCAAAAAGTATAGTACACTTCTAGAAGTTTGATCATAAAAAACTACAAGTTTGTAAACAAATATGGCAAAAAAAACCCAGAGAAAAACAGAAATCTGAATTTCTTACCATTCCACTTCATTGTTCTCAGCCAAATAAAAAAGTAAAAAAAAAAATCCTGACATCTCTGAGGAGCAAAATTATTGAGATCTGCAATGGTAACTAACAGTGGTTCCTATACGTAGATAGCCACCATTACACTGACCAGCAGGAAACGTGACAGGAGTACAACACACCTCAGATGGGATATGAAAATAAAGTGGGTTTTTTGTAATTAAAGGCTTCTTACAGTATTTCCTAACATATTCTCCTGTGGAGGAATGGTTACATCAGCAAGGCCATAGCTCCCTGGAACAGTTAATCAATAACTGCCCTGTGTAGTAAGTTTGTATCTTTTTGATGTAATGACTTTGTAGCAACTTTGTATTTTATTATATGTAATGAAGCAATGTAACAAGTAGAACAACAAGATGCCTTAGAAGTATCCAGTGTGCATGGACAGGATGCCAAATAAGAGATAGTGCACCTCTTAGTGCCTGAGAAAATCAGCAACTTAGCTACAATTGTAACCAAAAGTAGAAAAACTATGTAATGGACTATGAAATTATAATTAGCCAATGAGAAGTCTGATGCTCTGTAAACGCCTTCGCTTTGTTTGAAAACTATATAACTCTATCGAACCTGCTAATAAATCGGAGCTTGTTTATCTGTCATATTGATTGCCTGAGCTTCCCTCTCCACGACATTTTAGCACCCGAACAGGGACCCAATAAAGAGATAACGACGATAGGCAACCAAACCCCGAGTCGAATTTTGACCCCAGTTGAATTTCGACCATGAAAGGGAGGGCCCGGAAAAGCACCGAAGATGCAGCAATTCAGAGGGCAAAAAGACGATTCAATGCTGGTGTAAGGAGATCGTCTAGTGCCTGGGGCAAAGAAAGCCTCGCCATCCGGGAAGAGCTACTCGAGGTACAAGGGCTGCACTAAAGGGAAAGACTAGTCATGGAACATGAAGTAGCTCTACGATTATTTATAGATTTCTTAAAGAAACGTAAAGTATCAGAGTTAGATCTGCGTAAAGATCCTCCTGCATTATATAATTATGGGCGTGATCACGGTCTGTTTCGAGATTCTGGGGACTTGTTTGAGGAACAGAAATGGAGGAAAATGGGCGATATTTTTTGGCATAAAGTTACAGATGATGATAAGGTTGCGCGAAAATTGATGAAAATGTGGCGATGTGTTATTGCTTAAAGCGCTACCATGTGGAAAAGAAAGTTGCCGCTGTTGCTGCAGCAGCCTTAGATAATGATCCAATTCGTCCAGTAGGTGGTGCTGTTAAACCGGGAATGCATGTTCTGGGTTCCGACTATAATCCGATTCCCCGGTAGGTCCCACGATTCCGATACGAAAGGATATAAATAAACAGCAGTTAAAGGGTTCTGAGTGTTTTATGCAGCCCTCTGCCCCTCCTGCCAGCACCAAGCTAGTAGATACTGCAGTGTTAGAAAACGATGTAACAAACGGTGACGGGGAGCAATTAGCAGAGGCAGCAATGAAACCTCTCTCAAAACAGACAGTGCAGTCGCCTCCAGTGCATCCTTTCAGGGGAGGGTCAGGCTGGACATCAGTAAAAAATACTTCCCAGCATGGGTGACTGGGCAGTGTCAGAGGCTGCCCAGGGAGGGGGTTGAGTCACCTTCGCTGGAGGGGTTTAAGGGACAGGTGGACGAGGTGCTGAGGGACATGGGTTAGTGATTGATGGGAATAGTTGGACTCAATGACCCAATGGGTCTTTTCCAACCTGGTGATTCTATGATTCTATGATTCAGTGCAAAGAATTGATTGGTTAAATATTCAAAAAGATGCTATTGCTGATAAAGATTACGATGCATGCTCAGCTCTGTCTGAGTGTCACGCATTCCCTGTTACACACCTAACCCCGCAGGAGGTATAAATGCTACTTATAGCCCACTAGATTGGATATTACTTTCCCAGTTACGAGCGACTGTTAATGAAAGTGGTTTACATGGAGAGCCTGCTACACAAATGCTAACATATATTTGGAGTTCAGGTTTACTTCTCCCTGAAGATATTAAAAGTATAATGAGAATGATTATGACACAATCACAATTAACGTTATGGCAGGCACATTGTTACAGTTAGGTGATCGCTTTATTGCAATTCCACGGCAACAACACATCCCTTTATTCGGGGTCACAATAGAACAAATCATGGGTACAAGTCAATTTGCCACAATTGAAATGCAGGCACAGGTTGGGGCTGATATACTAAAAGCGTCTATGAGATTGGCAAAAGCAGCTATCAGCCGCGTTAGAACAGCCCCCGTTTCCCCTTCATATATGTCAATTAAACAAGGAACAAGAGGAACTCTTTGCTTCCTTTGTTGATAGAGTGACAGCAGCAATTAACCAAGCAAATGTTCAGGATTTTATGAAGGGAGCACTGCTATGACAGCGTGTTTTAGAGAATAGCAATACTGCTACCAGAAATATTTTGTCTACTTTGCCCATTGATGTTTCTGTCGAAGAAATGTTAGAAAGAATGTCTCAAGTCCCTGTGGGTCAGCAAGCAATGACAGTAGACGTTTTACAAGCAGTAGGGAAAGATCTGGTGCATGCCCAAACACAAGACTTTGCCGATCTTACCCCATTGCAACCATTAAGCCAGCCTCAACAACGACCACGAGCAAAATGCTACCGCTGTGGCAGACCCGGACATCTTTGCCAAAATTGCAGAGAAAGAGCAGTATGGTGCAAAAACTGCAACATGAATAATCATAAGACCCAAGCCTGTCACCAATCGGGAAACTTGAATTAGAGCACGAAGAGTCATGGCACAATGACCCCAACAGTGGCTCCAGTATGGTCGAGTCCCGATGGCTACAACCAGCCAGCACCCTACAGTCAGCCCCCAGTGGGAGCCTCGGCTTGGACCTGGCAACAGCAATAGAAATAACAGTGATTGATACTTGTCCCACCAAAGTCCCTACTGGAGTCATGGGACCAGTGACATATCAAGACAATCCTTGCGGTGCTCTCTTATTAGGTCGTTCTCCGACAAGCCTTAAAGGACTCTTTGTTCTCCCTGATGTTATCGACGCTGACTTTAATGGAGAAATTCATATTGTCATCATGGCATTTTTTCCTCCTGTTGTCATCCCAGCAGGAACAAACTTAGCCCGACTAGTACCCAATTTACAATTGACAGAAGCTGCGTCAGTTACCACTCATCAACAGCAGGGGTCAGCAGAGTTTGGACCCACCGGAGCAGCAGTATTTCTTTGTCTCCCGATGGGAGAGAGACCAAAAGCTCCAGTTCTATTAGAAAATGGGTCACACCGATGACAGCTTATAGCTCTCCTTGACACAGGAGCCAACATCACGATTATTAGCAAAGACTACTGGCCTGCTAATTGGCCATTACTCTCTATGGCTGCTGGAGTTGAAGGTGTCAGGGGATCTGCATCAGTTTGTCACAGTGCAGACAAAATTTGCCTGTCTCTGGATGGATGTACCTGTGTACAATTTGTTACCATTATGCCGCTACCACCAAGAGTTGAAGCCTTAATTGGTCGTGATATTCTTATGCAGCTGGGTGCACGCCTGGTAACAGAAGATCGTTTTTAATAGCGGTCACTACTTGGGCTTTCCCGATCCCACTGACCTGGACTTCAGACACACCAATATGGATCAAGCAGTGGCCGCTGAAAAGAGAAAGCCTTTTGCACGCCCATATGCTAGTAAATGAACAGTTAAAACAAGGACACATCAAACCTTCCACAAGCCCTTGGAACACTCCAATTTTTGTGATAAAGAAGAAATCAGGAAAAATTCAGTTACTTCATGATCTACGTGCTGTCAATGACCAAATGGAAACCATGGGAGCCCTTCAACCAGGACTACCTAACCCAGCCATGATACCTGAAAACTGGAATCTGCTTATAATTGACTTGAAGGACTGTTTCTTTACCATTAACATTCATCCCAATGACACTAAGCGCTTTGCATTCACCTTGCCTTCCTCGAACTGAGAAGCCCCTGCAAGTCATTTTGAATGGGTAGTACTTCCTCAAGGGATGAAAAATAGTCCCACAATCTGTCAACTATTTGTAGATGCTGCACTGTTACCTATTTGAGCAGCTTGGCCTGATACAATAGTTTATCATTATATGGATGATATCTTATTTTCACAGAAGACACCGCCCACAGTCCAGCAAGAATTCCTAAGTGCACAATTGAAACAACATAAGCTGTGTATTGCTGCAGAAAAGGTACAACGCTCTACTCCCTGGAAATATTTAGGATGGCTCATATCAGACTCTCATGTTCATCCTCAGAAGGCCTCATTACAACTTGATCTGCATACCCTACATGATGTCCAGTGTTTTACAGGAGACATTCAATGGCTATGCCCAATTGTTGGCATTACCAACGAAGAACTTGATGAGCTGCATCCACTCTTGAAAGGTAATGATCCCGTTATGCCTATTCATTTAACTGTTCATCAACAATCTCTCATCAGAAACATTGCTGAAAACATTGCAAACTGAGCAGTAGACCGCCATGACGCTGCTTTATCGATCAACATCACCATCTTATCTCATCCAAGGCATCTTACTGGTGCATTAACTCAGCAACCCAGTGGAGCAGAGAAAGACAGCAACAGAGACATCAGAATATTAGAATGGTTTTTTGGACTGCTACAGCCTCGGAACTCTATTCAACCCTGTATCGATGCTATGGCACAATTGATACAGAAAGGACGGAAGCGAGTGGTTCAAATTACTGGAGAAGAGCCATGAACAATTTTCGTGCCTATAAAGCAGATGGATCTAGACTGGCTTTTGCTAAATTCCCCTGAACCACAAAACAGCTTGTTAAGCTCAGGAGCTACAGTATGTGTAGACCCCCTCGTCTCACCTGTTCTGAAACGGATGACATCAGTATCCTGGCTGCCTTGACCAAAGTGTAGCAACATACCTTTAAATAATGCAATCACCGTCTTCACTGATGCTGGTTGTAAATCACGAAAAGCAGCTATGACTTGGAATGAATGAGGACAGTGGCATCATGTAATACTGGAAAGTCAACCTCAAGACACCTTGCAAACCTTAGAACTTACTACAATAGTACAAGCGCTTTGTAAATGGTTGCATGTTCCACTTAATATTATATCTGACTCATTATATGCAGTAGGTGTAACACAACGAATCGAAGATGCACTATTAAGAGAAGTGCAAAACCCACGATTAAATGTGCTTTTCACCCAATTACACTCTGCAGTTAGACAGCGATCTGCTCCTTATGCTGTTTTCCACATCAGAAGCCATGGCTGGTCAGAAGGCCTGGGAGAAGGAAATGCCTGAGCTGATCAATTAGTATCCCTATCAGTACCTATGGACAATTTTCAGAAGGCACGCGATGCCCATGCCTCCTTTCATCAAAATGCCAAAGGGCTATGCCGCTCTTTTGGTTTCACACTAGACGAAGCTCAAGGAATCGTCCAAGCATGTCCAGAATGCAGTCACGACAACGGACCGGGTCTCAGTCTTGGGGTTAATCCTCGAGGTTTAGGTCGCAATGATCTGTGGCAGATGGACGTGACTCATGTGTCGGAATTTGGGCGTCTGCGATACGTTCATGTAGTCACTGACACCTACAGTCATTTTATATGGGCCTCTCCTCAGGCTGGAGAGAAGGCAATTCATGTGACTCGTCATCTGACATTATGTTTTGTCATCATGGGAGTCCCCAAGTCTGTCAAAACAGACAATGGGCCTGCTTATGTTGGCAAAAGAGTCACACAATTTTTTCAACAATGGGGTGTCAAGCATATTACAGGGATCTCTCATTCCTGTACAGGACAGGCCATTGTAGAAAGAGCTAATAAGACTCTAAAGATGTATATCGAAAAATTTAGATCCATCTCAGATGTTCAAGAAAGAGTAGCTAAAACATTATTTACTCTGAACTATCTCTGTATTTTTGGTGAGCACAACCTACCCCCCGCTTATGTGCATGGAACACTTGCAGAATCAACTCATGCTAAAGAGCAGATTACAGTGATGTATAGACATCCAGCCACAGGGCTTCAGCTAGGCCCTGCACTTGTCAGTTATATGGGACGAGGTCACATGTGTGTTTCAACTCCAACAGGTCCATTGTGGGTCCCTAGCAAGTGGACACGACCTGTTACATCACAGCCTCCTCCACCTCAGCCGAACAACGAGAGCTCCACAGACGACGATGCTGTCTTGAGCCTCTTTGTGAATGGATAAGTCATCTATTGAATAAACCCCTAGATTGGGTTGATCCTGATATTGAGTATGTAATAGACGAGTTGCAACGTCTCTGGGAAGCGCGCAAGCGCTGTATAACTAGACCTAACTGTGGTTGTAAGGGACCTTGCACGTCGATAGTGATTGTGTGTGGAGGTTGTGAGAGGGTAATTCACGGTCCAGGTGATTTTTTACTCCTTAAAGGATGTTTTGAGTGTTGTGAACCAACATGTAATGACAACCCAGTATGTGCCCTACAGAGATGGTTGCAGCAACCCAATGCTACTTTTGCATATTTAAATAGTTTGTTTGAAAGTAGAGAAGAAAGAGAGTTAGCTCTTACAGCATTTAGATTGTATAGGTTAAGTAACTTAGTAGAGATATTTGTAAACACTAGAATAGAAGCAGTTAGCTATCGCTATTTGTGCTATTATCACAATCAATTAGGAGGTTGTCATTTGCAGAAATATGTTACTGCTTATTATAATCATATTTGTGTTTTTTTCTAGTGTTAGTGCTTGAGCTCCTGCACAGCCAAAAACAAATATTTGGGTGACTCTGGCCAATCTGACTTACCAAAATGCAATATGTTTGTCCCTTTCCTCCCTGGGCAACCCCTTTTCTATCTGCCTGGTAGGAATCCCGATTGACAATTGGCCCTGTCCTAAAGGTGTACCATCCTGCAACACATCTGATCCAAAACAGAACATTAACAACTGGGATCGATGGGTACCGTATCTTCCTCCTGCCCCTCTAGAACGACAAGAGTTAGAACTTTTAGGGTCTGTTTAAGTAGATGCTTGTGTTATGTTTAATTGGTCTAGTGTAAAGCAGCAAAACCCAGCTACAAACTTCTTTGTCCAAGTGGATCCTAACCTCCCTGTGCACAGACATACCTCTTATTGGTGCAACTATACTGCCTCTGATTTATCTGTTTCTACCAACACCCCCTTAAAGTTACCAGAGGGTCAATTCCTCATTTGTGGTGACTGGGCATGGTCCGGAATTCCTTCACGTTTGAAAGGTGGACCCTGTACGATTGGCAGATTGTCTTTACCTACGCCCAACATGTCTATGATTTTAACCATGTCATGGCAACATCAAATCAAAAGAATGACGCATGCTTTCCAACCTGATTGTAAGGATAATGTTAAATTCTGGTCCCCTTGAGCAATTATAGCAGCCTCCATTTTGGCCCCTGGAGTTGCTGCATCTGGAGCACATGGCATATTGAATCGATTGGGATGTTGGTTTGCCAAACAAACCAATGCTACCTCTGTGGCATTGTCAAACCTTTTACTAGATGTTGACTCTGTTCGCCATGCCACTTTGCAAAATCAAGCAGCAATTGACTCTTGCTTCTAGCACAAGGTCATGGCTGCGAGGACTTTGAAGGTATGTGTTGTATGAACCTTTCAGATCATTCTCAATCCATCCACAAGCAAATTAAGGAACTACACCGCCAAACAAATCACTTACAACAGGAAGAAGATCTTGGGTTGGACAGCTGGTTACATGCTTTTGGTTTGGGCCCATGGTTTCGTGCCTTAATACAGTATCTGATTGGCTTTGGAATAATCATTTTAGCCTGTGTATGCTTTTTGCCTTGCATTTGTGCTTGCTTGCAGAGATTAATGTATCGAGTTGCTTCTTCTGTAACCGCTCAAATGTTACTTGTGCAAACTCAAAAAGGGGGAATTGTGGAGGAATGGTTACATCAGCAAGGCCATAGCTGCTGGAACAGTTAATCAATAACTGCCCTGTGTAGTAAGTTTGTATCCTTTTGATGTAATTACTTTGTAGCAACTTTGTATCTTCTTATATGTAATGAAGCAATGTAACAAGTAGAACAACAAGATGCCTTAGAAGTATCCAGTGTGCAAGGACAGGATGCCAAATAAGAGATGGTGCACCTCTTAGTGCCTGAGAAAACCAGCAACTTAGCTACAATTGTAACCAAAAGCAGAAAAACTATGTAATGGACTACGAAATTATAATTAGCCAATGAGAAGTCTGATGCTCTGTAAACGTCTTCGCTTTGTTTGAAAACTATATAACTCTATCGAACCTGCTAATAAATCGGAGCTTGTTTATCAATCATATCGATTGTCTGAGCTCCCCTCTCCGTGCCATTCTCCACATCTTCTTAACAGGTTTTTCAAATTCAATCAAGCCATTCCCCCAGAGTAAAAACTGGAACAAAAAAGCTGTGTTTTCAAGTAAACAGACTTCTCAAGTTCATGGAATTGCTCTAGGTTCAAAGGAAGAAAAAAGGGAATATGTGGTTGCAGCCCTACTAAAATATCTACGTACTCTTTAGTGAAGACTCCTCGAGGTCCAGAAGGTGTAATATTGCTTGGATCTAGTCCATGTGTCTCTAGAATGTTGCGAGCTGCAGGACTTAAGCGAACCCTAAAGAAAAGAGGAGAAAAATAAAAACTATAAGATTAACTTAATTAATTTACTATATATCAAGAGAAACTACATGATATAAACTCTATTTCAGATAAGAAACAGCTGGGGAAGAAAACAAAAGGCTGTGATCCTAACACTGAAGTCAGACTGTGCCCCTCGATCAAGCTTTAACGCAAAGTAGAATTTAAAAACACAATAACGACCTTAAAAAGATCAAAATAAAGGGTGGAAAACTCATCTCCAAATTTTCCTCTCAGAGTAGCTGTGCAAAATATTTGTATATTCTGCTGGAAAACCATCATCAGTGAAGAACCAAATATTTTTTTTAACACCAGCTAAATATTTTTTTTAACACCAGCTTATTACTCTACCATCACAAAAACAAGTTTTAGATGCTCAGACAAGAGAGTTGCTCACATCTATTATTTGCTACTACAAAGCATAGCATATAGCTACAGAGCACCCAGTGCACCTTAACATGATTTACTTTCTGAAATAAGGAAAAAACACATGCAGAAAAGAGATTTTTAGAGTTCTTGGATATAAAAGTAGCAACATTTTAATTAAAAAGTAAATACTTGGTTTCAAGTCTTTCCACAAAATCTCCAATTCATTATTTCCTAAAGGAGACAACAATTGCACCACATTAAGGTTTAACAGTCCATAAGACCTTGCCAAAAGAAATGTATCATAAATTATCACCAGATTTCAAAGATGCTGAAACATTCTGCAGTGAAACAGATGCACTTCTCATGTTCTTTGGTACTAAAATACATGACTTAATCTTTTCAAGGATCCTTTCCTTGGATCATCCTCCTACTACAGGTAATATTTAGGCATTGACACTGATCAGTTGTCTTCTACTAACATGACAAAAGCTTAAATGCTGACAGCAAAAGTAAATATAGCAAACCTGAAAGAAAAGATTATGAGGGTTGGGGGGGAAGACCAGAAAACAAAAAAAATCCCCAAACAACCAAACCCAGTTTGTGTAGCACATGCTACCAAAATTAGTTTTCTATTCTTTTATTAATTAGGCTGTAAATTTTACAGCTTTTGTGTTATCACAATTCACTCCAAATACAGAATGGTATGTCCAAATAAGATACATCCTGTGACAGAAAGCATATTTGTAGATTACAGTTGCCTGACTAACACTTTAGGGTGAGTTTACATGCAGCCCTCTCTCCACCCCCCCACACCACCTTTTTTAAGATGTCTGCAATGTTTACAGTACCCTGAAAAATCAAAACAAAAAAACCTAACAAAGAACACATCAACCCACATTTCTGAGTTGTCTATATTCAGTGTTATGAAAATAAGAGTGGGTTTTTTCTCATATAAAAAGTGTAAGAGCTTGGAAGATTTTTGGAGTGTGCCGTTTGTTAAGTTTACTTTTCTCCTAAAAAAGAAATGGAGAACAAGTTACAGGTGACCTCAGCACCTGACACATAAGCATTAATGCCTGAGGGGTATAAACACAAATTCTTCCTAATTTAAGCTTATACTCCTTCTTAAAGCAATTGTATGTCAGAAAAAAAGTTCAACCACAGAAAGTGTTTTATTAAAACTATGTTGTTCAAAGAAAAGAAATACTCTGGGCAGGCAAGTTTGGCTACCTAACACATACCAAAACACATTCCCTAAACTAGCAGCTTAATACCACATAAAAAGGAACAAAGCATTCTTCTTGGTTCAGCTCTATTGAGCTAAATAAGAGTTCCATTTCATAACAAACACATAAACTTACTGCAATTTTCCAGGATGATGTTGCAGTTTAGAAGGAGTTGAAACTGAAGGACCTGGAGGAGTTGATGTAAGCGCAGGTGCTGGTGGAGCCAGAGAAGACAGATCACCACCATCAGCTGGTACTTCAACTTTCTTCCAGTCCTGCCCTTCCTCTACCAGCAGGCAGATTAGTGAGCCCAAGCGTACATTTTTGCTTCCTTCTTCCACCTGAAATTGAGACAATGAGAACGTAGTTACATATTGAGCTTTCCAGACAAATATGACTACTGTGAAAATTTCAAGCACATTGATAACACTTCATCAACAAAATATATCCCATTTTATTTACTATTAATAAGATGACTCAAGACTGAAATTAATTAGAGTTGCTATAATAAGCTTAGAAATATTAACTTATGCACCAAAATCCCATATATCTAAGGTTAGCATGCAGAACTCAAAGTAAGCAAGTCACAGATCACTGATTGCCACCAAGAATAAAGTCACATTAGCTACTGAAAACAAATGTGTATGCCTAATTATTGCCCAAAAATTTGCTGGAACATTGCACAGATGTACTTTGAGGTATCTTCTCTGCACCTTTATCAGGACTCTATCAGGGAGCACAGTGATAGGATGAGGGGGTAACAATTTTAAGCTGAAAGAGGGTGGATTTAGATTAAATATAATGAAGACATTTTGCACTGTGAAGCTGATGAGGCACAGGAACAGGTTTCCCAGAGAAGTCACAGATGCCCCAGTGGAAGCAGTGTTACTTTTCAAAAATTCAAACCTGTAAATTCAGAGGCTAAGAAAACAAAAAGAGACCAAACTCCCACAACAGTGACCCACTACTTTTTGAAAAAGATATCATTTGCTTCCTGCTATCTTCTACTGCAAAGTTTCCCTTTTTTTGAACATAACAAATGCCAAACAAGTCCATCCACTAAGAAAGTGAGGACACTAATGTGATACAAAAATCACTGTTTCAAAGAAGATCTGAACAGAAAACTTACAGAAAGACAAATGTTATCTAATTTAATCTAACTAGATTCGATAGGGCAAATCTATTCTAGCTGTTCCCTTGAAAACAAAGATTAAAATATATCAAAATACATCACAGTCAAAATATATCCTTAATGCACTGGGAGATAAAAACATGGCAGTCATGTTTAAGTTAGCAACCCAAAGAAGGGCTCCTCCTACAGTCTCTGAAATTGTTGCAGAAGCAGAGCTCTTCAGGTTCTCAAGATCTGAGTCTTTGTCGACAGCTCAATGTCCAAGTTACAAGTTACCAGTGACAAGTGGCATTCATAAGGGGTTGGTATCGGGACTGATGTTAACATCTTTGCTGTAGACATGGACAATGGGATTAAGTGCACCCTCAACAAGTTTGTGGATGACACAAAGGTCTGTGGGATAGTCGTCATGCTGGAGGGAAGGGATGGCATCCAGAGGGACCTTGACAGACTCGAGAGGTGGGCCTGTGTGAACCTCATGAAGTTCAACATGTTCAAGTGCAAGGTCCTGCACCTGGGCTGGAGTAATCCCAAGCACATTTACAGGCTGGGCAGAGAATGGACTTGAAAGTAGCCCTGAAGAGAAGGACTTGAGGGTGCTTGTGGATGCCCAACATAACCAAGCAATATGGGCTTGCAGCCCAGAAAGTCAACTGCATCCTGGGCTGCATCTGAAAAAGTGTGACCAGCAGGTTGAGGGAGGTGATTCTGCCCCTCTTCTCTGCTCTTATGAGACCTTACCTGGAGTCCTGCATTCAGTTCTGGAGTCCTCAGCACAGGAAGGACATGGATCTGCTAGAACAAATCCAGAGGAGGGCGATGGAGATCATCAGAGTGCTGGAGCACCTCCCATAAGAGGACAGGCTGAGAGAGTTGGGTTTGTTCAGTCTGGAGAACAGAAGGCTCAGGGGAGACCTTATAGCAGCCTTCTAGTACTTAAAGGGAACCCAAAGGAGAGCTGGGGAGGGACTCTATCAGGAATTGTAGTGACAGGATGAGGGGTAATGGTTTTAAGCTGAAAGAGGCTAAATTTAGATTAGATATTAGGAAGAGATTCTTTACTGTGAGGGTGGTGATGCCCTGGTACAAGTTTCTGAGATAACGATAGAATCATTAGGTTGAAGAAGACCTTTGAGATCATCTACTCCAACCGCATCTGTCCACTACTAAATCATATCCCTAAGTATTGTAACTACCCACCTTTCAAACACCTCCAGTGATGGTGACTCAACCACCTCCCTGGGCAGTCTCTGTCAGTGCTTCATAATCCTTTCTGTGAAGAAATTTTTCTAATGTCCAATCTAAACTTCCCCTGACACGCTTAAGACCATTCCCTTTGATCCCATCAACTACTAATTGGGAGAAGAGACCAACACCCACCTCACTACAACCTCCTCTCAGATTGTTGTAAGATCTCCCTGTAGCATCCTTCTCTCCAGGCTAAACAACCACAGTTCCCTCAGCCACTCCTCATAAGACTTGTTCTCCAGCTCATTCACCAGCTTCATTGCCCTTCTCCAGACACACTCCAGTATCTCAATGCCTTTCTTGAGGGTGCCAAAACTGAACACAGTATTCAAGGTGTGGCCTCACCACTGCTGAGTACAGGGGCACAATCACTTCCCTGGTACTGCTGGCCACACAGTTTCTGATACAAGTCTAAATGCTATTGGCCTTCTTGGCCACCTGGGCATGCTGCTGGCTCACATTCAGTCATCCATCAACAAACACACACCCCCAGGTCTTCCTCTGCCAGGCAGCTTTCCAGTCACTCTTCCCTAAGCCTGTCATGCTGTGGGATGCCCCCTCTGTAGAGGCGTTCAAGTCCAGGTTGGACAAGGCTTTGATCAAGCTGATCTAGTGGAAGGTGTCCTTGCCCATGGCAGTGGGTTGGAACTAGATTATCTTTAAGGTCCCTTCCAATCCAAACCATTCTAGGATTCTATGAAATATAGCCCTTCAGGACCATAGGTAGTCAAATACAACTTAAAAAGTACCAATCAAAATGATGTTAATTTCCTAACAAATGAAACGGACATTGTATTTCCACTGTAAAGCCTTATTGCACATACATTTGTCTTAAGTGGAGCTGGCATATATCTGCAATGCTGATATATTACCAAAGAAAATGCAAATGACTATCCTCAAAGACAGGCAGACACAAAAATATACAGAAAATGCAGTATCACATTGTTCTAGCTACATTCATTGGGTTTTCTAGGCACTTAAATACAAATAAAACAGAATGCTTTAAGGACTCCACACTACATAGATGCAAATACTAGAATGCAATATATGATTCATATAAATTGGTGTCTGTACATTGTTAATTCCACCAACAGAATAGATCTGATTTCACAGGATTACCCATCTCCTTTGCTAGAAGACCAAAACTAGACTGAAGAAGGAACAGGAAAGGCAATTTGTTCTAGGTATATTCTCATAAAACCTCTCACATTTACAGTTCTGTCAATTCACTTCAATTCACCCTCCCTCACAAACAACAATTAAATCTTAGTGTAATACTCTTTGAGACCATTTACTACAGGAAAAAGTAATTTAAGAACTATTTCAATACTTCTTGTTCTGATCTCTTCATGTATTTTTCTCCATTACTATTCTTAAAAGGTTCATTTGAGAATAGAAAGTCTAAATAGTCCATCAAGAATCTATCATATTTTACTTTTATTGATATGACAGATTGCCAACCTGAAGTATTGAATCGATTTCTTTAGGGCTGAAAGATCCTATCACAGAAAGGCCCAGTGATACACAGAATTGTAAAATTACGTAAAACTGTCATGTTACTACTACTCAGTCAAATACAATAGCAGCTTGAAGCCAGTACAAACACAACCTACTTAACCTGGACACTGAAACACAAAAAGTGGGAAAAACAAAGGAAAAAAATCTATAAACATACAAAATACTCAACTGTTTTTATCAGCAGAACAGTCAGATGTTTGATCCATACCAATGGTAACACAAAATAGATATGTCCCCCAAGTTCAAAATATGTCCCCATAACATACTAATATGCAGCAATTAACCTTTTGTTTTCCAGTATAAGAATAAACCAAGGGTATTTTGCATGTATTCTCTCCCCTTACAAAGGCTTGCACATACAACAGAGAACACTTATTTTTATAAGTGGTCTACATATTGTAGCTGAACAGATCAAGATGCACTGCAACATGCTTGTGGTGTCAAGCCCTTACCACAACTTTGGTGTCAGAGTGCTTTAATGGTGCTATGACAATGCAGAAGTCCAACAAGGATGATTAAGCCTTCAGAAAAAATAATATAACTTATACTAGCTGTTTTGCTTATAACCCAGCATCATATGAGCATTCAAAGCCATCACTGCTGCCAACTCTTATTCTTCAGAGCAAGCCAATTCTATTTTTTCTCAGGTTTACCACCCTACGACAGTTATATGCTATTTCCAGCATTCCTTAGTTTTTCAATAAAAGTTTCCAGCCCAGATGACTGAAGAGTATATAGTGTGCATACATATTTTTTAAAAAAACATGTTTTTAAACACACAGCCTTTGCAGCTCAGAACTATAATAGACAAAGAATAATTACTATTTTGCTTAACTTTTCATCTCCTGGATTTTGAGTCACTTGTACATTTTCATAATTCACTAAATCAGAAAAACTCTGCATAAGTATAAATTAATCCCAAAAATCTCAGATGTAGAGGAAGAGCTGACATAAGTAGCTTCACAATACTTCTAATATTTTTATTACTACGTGTATCAAGAAGACCCTAACTTGGCTGACAAATCAACCAAGCACAGGTGAGCCACAACAGTGAGAAGAAAAAACTGGGGGATATAAGTGCACAAGGGAATAAAATAAAGTTCCTTCAGAGTTGTTTCCATTGCAACACAGTGCTTTAGTCACTAACACATATACTGAAGCAGACTTTAACTTCCTACACTGGAAAGAAAGTTGGGGGGAACTTATGCTGGCTCAACTTTGCAGTGGAAATTTTGTAGGAAGTGGTTTCAATTCAAACTTAATTCTCATTCAGATCATGAAAGAGAAAATGGTAGTGGATACAAACCAGTTCTTAAACAATCATTCATCATCTGGTTTTGGTCCAAATTGAACTACTAACTATTCTGAGCAAAAATGTCAGTGTTCATTTAAAAAGAAACTCTACTGAAAGAACAATCACCATTCTGAAATTACCCTTCTAACACTTCCATTCAGTTATTTCATCTTTTCCGGCATTTTACACTGAATCACAAATGAACACAAGAACTACTCAGACAAAAAAAGGCTCTGCTCTTTCTTAAACCATACATACTTATATTACACAGCCAAGAAAAAACAAAAAAGGGTTACAGAAGTTGAATTTATTTACACTAATGAAGCTTCTATCTTTAAAGGGAACCCCCAAAGCATTAGGCAGATAGTGTTTATTTACTCAGTTTTCCACAATGAACTCAGTCAAGATAGTACAAAATTGTATTATAGTTGTCATCAAAGAACATTGTTGCCTCATTTCTTTTAGGAAATGAGGAAATTTCAATCAAATGCTGATAACTCAGATGCATCAAACATTCGATTTCCCTTCAGCTACATAAAATGCTAAAATTTTGAGTGCCTTTTAAATGGTTGTCTCCCCATCCACAAACCTGAGACAGTTTAAGTTACAAACCTTGCATAAGTGTCTGCTGAACATGCAATATAGTGCAGAAATATGCAAAGGATACTGCAGAAAGACTACTAAAGAATGTATTTGAGCTAGGGAAAAAAACCCACAATTTCTAATCCTATTGCTCCCCTATTATTTCAGTTCCCAAAACCATGAGGTTTCTTCTGTACTTTAAGGAGACTAGAATAAAAGCATATTTTGCATGTGTTCTATACTCTAATAGCTAAACCCACCATTTCTAGATTCCAAAGAAGGGGGACTAGAAAAATCCATAAAAGACTGGGTCTGCATAATAATTTGTTCATGTCACTCAAAAAAAGCTGCCTCTCTTCCCTTAATCTGAAAGACACAATAACTATTTTCCATCTTCTGGCATCTCGTTCTCAGACTCAGCTCCTGGTGTATGATTGTTATTCCATGATGTGGATACCCCAGCTAAGGCTGAGTGTAACTGGTCCACAACACTGACAGCACTTAGCTGGTGGAAAGTCTGGTTTTGATCTATCAAAAAACATGCCACAACAGCAATAAACAGAAAGAAATTTTGGAAACAAGAATGCATTAGAATACAAGACAGGAAATAGGAAAGACACAGCTTCTGAGATACTAAAGGTACTTGTAGTCGTCATGAATTACTATTAGAGAAACTTGAAAAAATCAATATTGGAGTCTGCTGTTCTTCTCTGTCTCCCTGGGAATCATTCTTTAATCCTTTCAACAGAGACAAAGCCCACATGTCTTCTTCATGTAATTTTAAAAAACAGTATCTGTAAAAGGTATAAGTATATAAGTGAACATATATATAGGTATGTCAGTGAGTAGGTACTTCATATTAAAAAACAAAAAAAGGTAGCACAAATTTTTTCTCAGTGCTATTAGGCACAAAATAACTTGTCAGAAACATTCAAAATTGAAAAGAGAATTAAAAGTAGTGAAAGCACTATTCACCCAGCAATTATTAAAATAACTATAAAGAGACTAAAAGCACATTTAACTAAAATGATGTGAAGTTTTGCTCTGGGATAGCAAAATAAGATTCTCTGAAACTTATTAGATGTGTTCCTCCATAGCTGAACACAAAACCTCTGGGAAGAATTACTACTTAGCAATGTAAATTAAAAGATGGAAAACATTTACTGAACTCTTAATCGCTGACATAAAACTAGCATTTAAAATGCAAGTTATCCTGTAGAAACTAAACACTAATGGCAATCTCTTGTAAGCCCTGATATGACTCCACTTGCATCTGAGTTCCATCTTACATCACATCTTCCCATTCAACCCCCAAACTATTTTGATGCTTTCACTTTTGCGAAGGATGTTCTCTTTGCTTACATAAAAAGAGTAACTGTGCAAGATCTAGAAAGCTGCCTGGAGAAGAAGGCCCTGGGGGTGTTGGTTGACAGCCATCTGAACATGAGCCAGCAGCGTGCCCAGGTGGCCAAGAAGGCCAATGGCATCCTGGCTTGTATCAGAAACAGTGTGACCACCAGGTCCAGGGAGGTTCTTCTCTCTCTGTACTCAGCACTGGTGAGACCACTCNCCCTGGAGGTGTTTAAGGCACGGGTAGACTAGGTCCTGAGCAACATGGTTTAGTGTCTGATAGGAATGGTTGGACTCGATGATCCGGTGGGTCTCTTCCAACCTGGTGATTCTATGATTCTATGATTCTAAGATACATGCTGTTGTGAGAAAATACAACTGTAGTAGAGATGGGCAATACAATATATCAACCCAAGTAGCTTTTTAAATAGCAGCAGAAATGGTCTCTCTGTGTGTAGCTTAGAATCTTCTCTGGCACACTGAAGGCTCCAGGAACTAGTTTGTACCCATGCCCATTCGTGTATCCTAAGTAGCTAGATTGCAACTAGTACTATGGTTATATATAATCATGCAGTCTGCACATCTTGGGTGGATACTGTAACAGTTAGGTAAGGGTTCTTGTGGGATACCTCAAAATAGTTACAAACACACACAAGCTACTAGAAGCAAACAATTTATTAGTAAAAATTAGTAAAAAATTAATTATTTACTTACAAAGAGCAAGACAGTTCAGTAATCATAACCATCAGGGAAGATAACTAAGCAGCCTTGATGTCCCTTTGTTGTAGGACATTTAGGAAAAAAGCTCAGCAGGTATTCCTGTAACAATAATGTAGGTCGTGGTTTGTTGCTGCACCTTGCCACAAGTTTTGTGATTATTTATACAGGTCTGCATCCTGCCACCTTGTGCCAGTATGTACCAGGAGGTGGGCTTAACTCCACCCTTAAGTTATATAACCACTGGTCGTTACTGCTCATGCGCAAACCCCAATGGAGGGTCTTTCCTCCTCCTAAGGATCATTACTTCATCTTCCTTTGCCGTTCTCACTTCTAATCTGGTCACCTTTGGCTGTTTTCCCTCTCACTGGAGGTCACTTGGAACAGCAAGTTTCATAACTCAGATGGGAAACATATTCAAGTAAGCACTTCTTACAGTTCCTCATTCCTTTAGCAGTCTTTCTCTGATGATGTATCAATTGCTGGTGGGTGTTTGCTTAAATTTGCTACAATTCACAGGTTTCTCAGGTTCTTGCTTAAACTTACAAGAATACAATACACTGCTTTACCTCTACAAATGTAATTTTCCATCTCCAATACAGATACTTCCTAGCTGAGATCTCACTTATGAAATTACATAATATTTACTAAAAAAGTTTGCCTTCAACAGCATTTTCTTTCTGAGTACAATCTTAGTTTATAATAATTCTAGGACTGTTAGTACAATAATACTAGTTCAGTTAAACAGAAAAGGCTTCAAGATTACACACTACTAGCTAAACATGAGTCAATATAAACACAGCAGCAAAAAAGCAAGGTAAGAGAAGCATAGAATATTTCATTTGGGAAATATTGCATTAAATACTCAAGAAGTGTTTCACTCTATAAAGTCCTTAGGATGCTTCAGACAGAATATTAAATCTCATTAAGAACACCCTACACACAACACAAATTCTTAAAGAGAGCTTGAAGGATTATAAGAGAACAAAACCCCAATCCCTTGGACCTTGAAGAATTCAAGCTTTTCAAGCTTGCAGAAGAGAATACCATGAAGAGATATGATAAAACTCTTCAAGTATATGATTGTGGTAACTATTTCATTTATCAACTGCAATTTGTGGCCAGTTCATCAAGAGAATAAGACAGTTAGTTTACCTTTGTAAAATGCTTTACTTTTAAAGACTTGAAAAAATTTTTTTCTTTTTTTGATAACGCAAATATATACGGTATAACATGTAAAGAGTCTCTGTCAACAAATCATCTACGTAGATTTTAACTGCTACCGACACAGGAGGCTGCAGTGATCAATGACTTGTCCTTTTCTTACCTATTCATCTATAGCTCCACGTCTTTGTACCTTACACTACTAAATTTCATCCCTTTTTATCCATTCTGATCACACTCCGATGTTCTTTTTTCTCTCCTAGTTTTTGCAGTTAACCCATTAAGTCAATACCTGCCCTTTTCAGAACTTCAAATATAGTTAAAACAAAAATCTACAATATTTTCTGGGGAAATTTTACCAGCAAAACTTGTGGTCACAATGAAAATTTAGTAACTATAGCCTTCAGAAACAGCGTAAGATTTCCATGGAAAATCAGCCCCCCAATTTTTAATTCTTCTCATTTTCTACATAAACTTAATTTGATTATGAAATGATTTTATTCTACATAGTCAAACAATGGAACATAGCAAACACCAAGGAAACAGAAATTTAAATATCATGCCTATTTCAGTTTTCAGATGACAGTATCTCTTCAGAAAACCTTTTTATTTTTGACTGGCTGACATTAAGCTTTACATAGCCCCATTATTAATAAAAGGATGTATTTAAAGTAACATCTGATGCACTTTGTCTAATGTGGAACTACTAAAATAGTTGCATCTTTTAGATAACAATTCCATGGAACTGCTTGCCTTTAAGATAAGCTTTCATGCTAAGAAGCATGACTGAAACAGTGGACATCATCTCCATAAAGGGATTTCAAGTACTGAATAAAGTTAGGAAAGTTTCAGCTTCAAGAAATCACTTGTGCTTAAACAGCTTTGCATATTAAAATGAGACATTTAACTTCATTTCACACTAAACGTAGTAGAATTCTTATTACTTCTTTATGCATTTCAGATGCATCACAGTCTAAAAAATATTTCTAAACTGGTATGTGACCCTTATATGTTATAAAGGGCAAAGATTCTACAGTTTAAAAGGAATTTCTCTTTTTATTTTGAAAGCATACTTACCAATTATCAACAGGTTCTGAAAAACCGCTTAAGAGAATTTTACCAAAATTGGTATGCAGATTATGAGCTTTTAACTTGTAAAACAGATTAAGCAAAATAAAAATAATGCTCTTAAAGAGTATTACCAGTTCAAAATGGTAAAAATATTTCTGCCATAGAATATAAAGGACACTCATGAAGAGAAGAGTCAATTTTCCCTACTTGAAGTTAATGAGCATTCAGTTAATAAAAACCTATGCAGTAAATTCAATTCTATTTATAGGTCCACAAAAATTACTTTTGTCAATTACAGTTTCAACTGCAAGGCTGGGTCTCTCAGTCACATCTTACTGTTGACAAGAGATTCACCAAACAGATTCTGTGCAATACAGTTTTTCACTGGGGTCCTGAACCTGTTCTCCTAGGGGAGAATTCTTTAAATGTAGTATTTCACTAAACTACCACCTCTGCTCAACCAAGGATTTTCCCTTTCAAGTTTATTTCACTCATTGTGCTACATTTTACTTCTCAATAGATACATTTTATCCACTCCCTTCTCTCCCAACATTCCATTTGAACTAAACATTTTGACAAAGTGTTTCATAATGTATTACACATATGGCAAAACAACTTCTGATAACTTTGTTCTTCCAACTATTGTAGAGGGAGGGAAGGAAATGGCAAAACTACTCCTTGAGCATGGAAATAATACTGTTATGAAAATTTCAAAAAGTGAGGAGCTAGGCAGAGAAAAACATAAGAAATGAAGAAACAGAATTTCAGTCTTCCCAAGCAAGCCACAAAGATGAAGTGTTGTGAGGGCATGGAACACAGACTGCGATTTACATACTGTTCTCATTTGAACTATGGTGCAGTCAATTTTCTAAATTTTCTGCTAAGCCTCTTCTTAGAAACGTCATTTTCTGAAAGGTAAGAACATGTTTTTCAGACAGTGTCTGCCTCTAAAAGTGTGAACACTTCATATTTATAGCTATCACCAAAATAACAGAGCAATGGTATGCCGCAAGGCCATTGCTTATACTTTATTCTGTATAATCCAAGACCATCCTAGAGTTGGTGGAATGCTGCAAGTCAAAGGGGTGAAAAAGGGTTGCATTTGCAGGGAGGAACAGACAAAATTGACCAACAGAGTATTCCATACCATATACATCATACTCAGTATAAAACTGAGGAAACATGATGGTCAGGCTCACTTCTTCAATGGCCGGCATTCAATAAGGAACTCATTCATCCTTTTGCCCTTGATCCTGGACCTGTCTATTATTCAGTCTATTATTTTCTAATTATTATAATTTTCCTTTTTACTACTATTGTTTCATTAAAGCTGCTTTACTTTCTCTCTCTTTTCCCTTTCTCTGGTAAGGTGGGGGGTGTGGGGGTGGGGAAGGATTGTGATAACAATTGCTCATGTTTAGCTGCTGACCAGGCTGGGAGCAGGACTAGATGTGAAGGGGGAGGGGGAAGAAACCAGGCTTGATAGAAAAAATCCTGGGAATGGCACTCCAGTGTCTGAGGAAAGGTGTGCTAGTTAGGACCTTTGCTCGAACACCTCAGAGGAAGTGGGGAATGGCACTTCAAGAGGTAAAGTTTAGTTAGATTAGTTAGATAATTCAGTGAGAAGTCACTTAGGAATTAAGACTCTTCCCCTCAAGAGAGTCATTTAAAACCTGACTTTTCATACAAATGTTAATGATACTTTATTTGTATCTTGAACAGAAGAGTGAAACTCTGAGTTACAAGTATGAGAACTTGCAGTTGAAGCTACAACGCATTTAAAAACAAAGTCCAGTTTAGACAAATGCCCTCTATGGTCACTGTAAGAGTATGGCAGTCATGTACCCCCTTCTGCACCATACCACGCTGGGCCGTGACTAAGTAAAGGCACATGCCTGCTGCATGTTGTTCATTTCATAGCAGGTTCAACATCATTTTGGCAACTCGTTGGCCAAACAGCTGACTGGTATGCAAGATTAAGGAGCCAGAGAAAAGCAAACACTGCAGTGCTGGAAACCCAAGTTACTAAGCAATGCATCAAGACACCCAGGATCCTTTGACACAAACAATACAAGCTAGATTAATAGTCCTGGAACAACCAAATCTGACATGCTTTGTACAAGACAGCTGAAGTGTCTGTCAAACAGCCTCAGAATTGAGGTAAAATAACAGTACTAATATACATTTTAATGTCTACTGCCAAAAAACCCACAAAAATTTTAAAAAAAAAAGCCCAAACCAGTAATAAGCTGCACAGTGATTCAAGTAGATTTCTCTAGTATCCTATGGTTTGAACGTTACAAAGCATTTTTAGACTATAGCAAAGGACCTGCAAGCAGACCTTAAGCAATGCAGGGCTAGAACCAAGTCATTTAAAGCCAAATGTATACAAAGAACCCAAACAAACTGAGCATTATCTTATGCGTATACACACAAGAACTCTAAAATTATGTTAAGAGAACTTCACAGTCATCCTAGTTTTCATTCTTTATATTAATCCTAATCAATGTAATTTTAAGAATACAGGGAATTAATAATTCTAAAAATGGTCCTCTGGGTTAGCCCTTCTTGTATAGGGTTGTCTTCAATGGCCAGCAAAAGATAATCTAACACAGAGATCATGCATTCTAAGTAAAGTACCATCTAAAGTTCCATCTTCCAACTAACTGACTGCAACTTGCTTTTCTGTAACTCAGAGTAAGTCATGTTAAACTGCAATATTTCATGGACATAACTCATAAGGTAAAAAACATACAAAGCAACATAATTGAAGCAGGTTAACTAAAAACCAATTAAATATATATAGCAGCATGTACCACGTACCAGTAGTCTGGTACATGTACAAAATAAGAGTCTACTTCTCAATAGGAATGCAAATAAACATATTATTCTGAAAATTGAGCAGAAGGTAATCTGGCTAAGCTAGCTTTTGAGGCAATACGCTAAATGACAGCCTGAAGAGAAACTATATCATCCTATTTAGAAAGGCAGAAACCCTACCATTATTTTAGCCAATACGCCATCATCACTGGATTCCATGGTAATCACCGCTTTGTCTGTTTCAATTTCACACAACGCATCTCCAGCATTCACTGTTTCACCTGTAAAATATAACAGAACTTAAGAATAGCCTAAGCTTCCTTTCAGATCTATTTAACCATGGAAAATAGATATTTATCCATATAATAGTCATTTTACACTCCTTTATACACTCTATAGCTAGTAGATGCCTCACCATTATTTGACATACCGTATCTTTCATTCCCAGATGAAACCACTAAGATTCAGAGACACAAACTGCTGAAGCTGAACATTAACATATTCCAAAGACTGATGTTTACAGTAGGTTTTCCAAGAGCAAGTACACATACAATGACATTTATTTCTATAACACCATCACTCAGTAACACTGCCACAAATAACATCCTGAACTTTCAATATTCGATACTAGCTGTAAGTTAAGGCAAGGTATTTAAACTGCAGTTTCTTAACACAATGGTCACAAGCAACAGCAACTTTAAATACCACAATTCTCTAGTTTGTACCTACATTATTAAAGATATTTAGATAAAAACCTCAGGAACTCTTTGGAAAGCATGTCTGCAAGCTTGTTTCCTCAACCTCTCACATAATTAAAGTGGGTCTTTTGGAAACATTTACTTTATGAAATAAAAATATGAACAAACATTAGAAATTGCTTTTGCTACATTACACAAGTATACGATTAAATATGAAATATACTCTTCCTCTGCTTTTGAAGAATATCTGTATCGGCTGATGCATGATAAAGATATTATGGATCTATATTCCTTTAACAGATTAATACTGACTAGAAGGCCAACGTTAAAATTGAAGTTACACAAAAAAAAGTTTGAGACAGTTCCATGCTTTGGCCTCCAGCAATATATGATAACCTTTTCCTTACAGAGCACTGAAAACAGGAACAGTACATACAAGCATAACACGTGACTACAACCTTTATATGAAGTAAATTTTAGTATTTCTCCACTACCAGAAATGCTGCAACAGTATTACTTGTCTAAGCATTTAGTTTAATTCGTGATAGTAGTCTTCTGTTCTGAAGCAAGAGAATAAAACTAGTGCAGTTTACCACTTGTATTTAGGCAAGATTTTTTTTTTTTAAAAAAAAGCACTTATTTCCTATTTCAACATTAATTGAACAAGAAGGGGAAAATATTACAATTATGGGACTTGGCAGGGTAGTACACAACACAGTACCTGATCTTTTTAATTTAATAATCTAATTGCCACACTGCACTTTGCAATAGTTAGAGTATAACAGGAAATCATAATTCCATGTGTCATAAATATCAGTGTTTCAATTCCACTGGATCATTAAAGTAGCCCAAAATGTGTAGGGAGAAGATCAGAGAGGCTAAAGCTGAACTAGAACTCAGGTTGGCTAAGACCGTGAAGGATAATAAGAAATCCTTCTACAAATATATTAATAACAAAAGGAGAACTAGGGAGACCATACAGTTCCTTTTGGACACAGAGGGAACAACAGTAACAGGGGATGAGGAGAAGGCTGAGGTACTAAATGCCTTCTTTGCCTCAGTNAATTGAACAAGAAGGGGAAAATATTACAATTATGGGACTTGGCAGGGTAGTACACAACACAGTACCTGATCTTTTAAATTTAATAATCTAATTGCCACACTGCACTTTGCAATAGTTAGAGTATAAACAGTTTATAACAGGAAATCATAATTCCATGTGTCATAAATATCAGTGTTTCAATTCCACTGGATCATTAAAGTAGCCCATAAATGAGATGATTAGTTAAGTACTTCAGAGATGTTAAGAAATCAAATTACTGGGCAAATTCTATGAACTACAGAGCTAAGGTAGGAAAGTAGAAAAGAGTTAAAACTCCATATCCTAATTACTCTCTTCTGCCTTCATCCATGAGCTTCGTCACACAATATATCTCTTAAACCAGGTACAAGAAGGCTGTTCACAGAAACCTGGTGATTCCCTTGCACAGGGAATACAAGAGTAAGTCTTCATAGAACTAGGCAAACCACTTTTCCAGCACATTTTTTGGAGCCTTTCACTGTTGTGGCCAAGAAGCAATCCTAAGTCTAGAAGACATCTGATTAAATGTGATTTTAAGAACAGTATTTCAAAGCAGCACTCAAAAATCTTATGCGTACCCAAGAGCAACAGAAACAATAAAAGATATTCTCATTGGAGATTGCAAAATTTCATCAATATCCACTCCAATATCAATTGCAAATCTGCTTTCCAAATATGCAGGACTGGTAAGAAGACTTGCAGAGCATATCTCCACATTTATATTTTGTAACAAGAGCAGTATTTGCCTGAATGCAAGCTTTTTGATATTGTATATACTGCCCTAGAAAAATCTTGTATGTGGTTTGTTTGGGTTTTTTAAATGATTAAGTTCTTATAGCTAGCCTGAATGATTCGGATCTCTACTGAAGCCAAGTTTCTATCTAGGATATCACATCAAATTGCCATTCAATAGCCTACATGTGCCGTTCAATTACCAACAGGAAAGTACCCAAATCATAAGATACAACTACATTCCTTGATGTACTTTTTGCAAACCAAATCCAAGTTGACTTAGTGTAGACTGAGGACCCTGGAGGGGATGTCTCAGAAGGCAGCAGAGTTACACCGCATGAATAAACTGCTAGCACTATTGCCTATTTGGTTTCCTGTCCATATTAACATGAGGAATTTGGTCTCCTGGGCTGTCAATTGTCTTTCATCAATATTAAATTCACACATAATAAATACAAGTTTTAAGAAACACAATCTTATTTTCATGAGAACGACTATTACCTATGGAAATAAATATGAAACTGCATTAACAATCAGAACAAAATAGTAAGGCTGTTGAATTCAGCATTTTTACTTCTGCAGCACTGAAATCATCTGTCCGTACTGCAAAACCATAAACTGAAACATTTGGTATTTACACAAAGAGCAGAAAAAATATCAAAATACTATTTTACTGACCTCTGCTGGTTATACAGCAAGAAAAACATTCCATACACAATCCTCAACCTTCTTCTGTGACTTGCTCTAAAATGTTTGTTTTCTTGGATATGGGATTATCAAACACCTATACTCAGTAACACCACTACATTTAGACAGCCAGCACAGGAGGGTTTTGAAGCTATAAGCATCCCTTGCAGACAGAAGGAGAATAAATATTAAAACACTCAACTTTTTTTTCATCAAAACTTATCTTCTTTTTCTTTTTTAATGCTGTCATTATATTTATTTTCCAGATTGTCACAGAAAAAAAACCCCCATAATTAAAATTATGGCCACAGATGTGCCACATAAGACAATATAATATATTTAGTTATGGTCTTGTCTCTAAATAGAAAATGAAGCAATAAAAATCCTAAAATAGCTCTATCCCAAAGTCCAACCATCAATTAAGAATTTAATTTAGTTAAAATAGGCATGGAACTTTTTTCTTTTTGCACTGGGGTGGAAGTGTAGTAGGAAGATTGAGAAAAAACTGTTGTGTCCCAAAACCTTCTTATGAGGAAACCTGATACATTCATGTTGTAGAGCAAACTAGAAATCTACTTCAATTCCTATCATAGTCTTTTCTTTGGTTTTTCTTGCAATTTTGAATGCTATTATTTATTGTAAAGCATAATACTGTTGAATTCTAATGTCTTACAGTTGTCGACAATTAATAAACAGAAAAAGGGCTTTGGATTGTTTATTTTCTCTGCATAATGTTGGACTTGATATTTGACTAACTGAAGCTATTACTTTTTACAGTTACAGGTTGCCGTATTGTTCCTAGTAAGTTCTGCAGAAATTCTTACTCGAAGTTTTGCAAACAAAAAGTCAGATGTATTCAAAACGTATAAAAATGTATAAAAGTACTCCAGTAACATAATGATAAAGGCTGTATCAACATGTAGAAAATAAGCCAAGGGAAATGGTTTATCTATGCAGAACACTGAAAACACATTTAGCTGACCACATTGTGCCTGTCAAGGATAATATGCTTTATGAGGTTCTTTTCTCCAAACAATGAACAACTGCTACCTGGAATCCAAAATTACAGTAAAAAAAAATCCAGCTTTAATGTTAAATTAGAGAGGGGAAAGAGTAGGAGAAGAGGGGAGAAAGCTCTCTTGACAGAACATGGGCTGCCCATTTTTCTACAGATCATTTTTCATTTACATACAAACTAAGTGAAGACAATAGATACACTCAGACTTTATCTAGCTGCTTGAACATATTTTAAGATTTTTTTTTTGGAGTAATAGTTTAGGTTATGAGAGTAATTTAATTTTTTTTTCTATCAGCTTTAATTGTAGACTATAATTTAGTTATTGAAAAAGGAAACACCGAATAGGAACTATAAAAATGCCATCTCTAATGTTATTTTGTAAAGCAATAGAATAATGAAACAGCAAGACTTCACAAAGTCAAAGGCTGTCACACTTCTACAGTTACTGATCAGCACAACAACACTGGAAAAAATAATAATAAAAAACCAAACAAACACCCTGCATGCACCCTAGAACAGCCTAATGGTAATCCTTCAAATATATGCAACCTTTTGGATGACATCTAAAAGAAAAAATGCTTTAAAAACCAACAATTCAAAGTTGGTCTTGTTCAAGAAGACAGCACCCATGTATCAAGCATTTTGCTTCAAAATACTAAGGTACAATCAGAAAAAAATCACCTTATTAATACAGAATAGATTAATATAGCTGAAGAATTAAAACAAACACACCACAGAAACTGCTATCTTACCTTCCTTTTTTAACCATTTCACAATGTTTCCTTCTTCCATTGTAGGAGAAAGTGCAGGCATGAAAACTTTAATACCAGGTGTACCTGTAAAACAAGCATAGGATTATCTAGACTAAATACCTTTCCAGTATAAATATTTTCTCAGTTAACTGCTTAACACAAATAAAACTAAAAGTGCATGAATCTGAAAGATAGTTGACAAAAGATGCAGTTTAACATTCTTTTAAGCTTACACAAGAGCATGCACTCTTGAAACCACTGAGGAAAATAAGGCATTAAGTATAGAACCTACGTGTTACACAGAACAAGGACCAACTCGAGTATGAAGTCATAAATAATACTTTGTATTAAGCATATTAACCTGTCTTAAGTAAAAATATGATACAGACACTTTGGATCTGGTGAAGATGACCTTAAAGCTGAAGCAGTGTGAGTATCTGATCAAATTTATTTTTGATGGAAACTTTCTTCACAACCAAGTCTTAGTGCATTATTAAAAATATACAAGCTAGTATTTCAAGCGTCCATCAGTTCAGCCTGACCTACTAAACGATGCAAGTGAAACAGGGTTATGTTTCCATTGGGCAAATTAAATTCTATTGTACAATTTGCTTTGAGCTCCAACTACATACAAGCTATCAAGTGTAGAATGAAAAGCAGCTATAAAATAGAAAAAGCTAGAATGAAACTGTGACTTTTTCTTCACATCCAAAACATCATAAATTTCAAAGCAGAGCCAAGTAATACCCCCTGCCTCTTGTGTATCAAAGGCACAAGTACTAAGACATGACTTCCATTTTCGGGGGCTTTCCACATATGGCCCAAGTTCTTAGTTCTGCCTATGACAGGATCTCCGAGCAAAACCTTGGTTAAAATGCTGTGCCACAGCCTCTCACTTACTCCAGGACACAAGTGAATGAGACAAACCTCAGACTTGTACTCTCATGCCTGCTTGCTTAGCAGAAAGTCTGAACATAAGACTTGCCAGGTATAAGCAAGCCCAAAGGAGAGAACAGACACACACAGACACATGCATGTACACGTATCTCAGACCTCAAGGGAGGTCAAAACTGCTGCCATCACAAGAAACCGGGTAGGAGGAATTGATGTTCCCTGCTGATGAAATGAGATGTGCGATAGAGAATTCCACCCACAAACTCCTCAATGGCATTTACCAAAGTGTTTCTTCCTTGTGTCAACAGTATGATTATGAATGTATGGCCAGGTAACAGCCAAGCAGGCGTCTTATCTTGCGTCTCAGAGTACCTACCCACCCTCCATTCTCCTCTCCTCCTCTTTGCCACAGGCTGGGGAATTTTCTCCAGATGACAGATTAAAGCACATCTTTTAAATTAATAGTGTCCACCTGATCCTAGTATTCCAAACACTGATGATCAACCTCTTCCACTGATAAATACCGAAAAAGTTTATTTATCCTTTCTGCTACAAAACTATATCTACTTTCCAGACTGAGACTGCGTAATTTCAAGTTTCAGCGATTGGATCACATATCTTAAAGAGCTCAAAAGGTTTTTCATTACAGAGATTTTTCTCATGGGTAAGCATCTATATACAGAGACTGAGTAAATTCTTAGCCTTTCCTCTCCTTTAACAAGCCAAATAAAAAAGAACTGAAAAGTCCAATGCATTTAAGCAACAGAACAATACAACCACTCTGCCCATGCAACACCATGTACTAGGCGTGGCTAGAGAGCAGATCACTTCAGTCTGCCAGTTTACTGAATCTGCCTAATAAACCCATACATCAAGGGATGGGGCACTGCAGAGCAGCAAGCGGCATGTCATGTAAGTGGGATTCTTCTGAGGACATGGCTCATGATACAGCACACTCATTGGTTTCATAGTGTGCTACACCTCTTATCATTTGATCCAGCATAGCAAACTTGTATTCTGACACACAACTCGTAATAAAAGATTCTTTTCTGAACTTTCAAGGATAGTTACGAGGCCAAATAAATATATCTTTTCAGATGCAATTTTGTAAGAGTAGTTTTACAGTATCTAACTGATTTTTGAGGCTCTTTCTTGAACTACTATAACTGAATTTTAGTTAGAGAACAGAAATAGACACATACACAGTTCATGTATATAACAAGAATCTACTCTGCTTTATATGTCATTTTCTCTAACACCCAGGACTAAGGCTCATTATCATTCAATAGGCAATGACATTACATTTCTCCTAGTTGCAGTGTTGCTTGCTGCAAGCAAGTAAACAGGAAGAGCTTTAAAACTGAGCAATTAATCCTTTAAAAATTATTATTATCAAGAAGAAAATGAGCAAGGAAAAAAAAAGCCTAGATGAATTTGAATTTTGCACAGAAAATTATGTTTCTCGTTCTTACTTCCACGCCCTAAGAGATACCATGGCTGACATCACAGAGAAGACAAAGACAGAAAGAAGTGAAACTTCAGTTAATACACGATGAATTAAGGGAATTAAGAGTGTCCACCTATGTTCTGCAATTCATTAGTGTTAATACATCCAATAAACTTGACCTTGACTTTCTCTTTACTACAAGAGTGGGAAAAAAGTCACTACACTTGTCAAAAATTTAGGTATTCAGCCATAAATATTTCAGAGGTTAGGTAGAGTTAAAAATATTACATAGTTTTCCCATTATTTCTGTTTCTATTATTACTTAATCTATTTTCCCATCTCTCTCTAGTGGATAGATCTCAGGATAGGGGCCAGGGGAGTAAAGTCCCTCTCAGTGTAAGACAGGATTAGGTTCATGACCACCTAAGGAACCTGAACATATATGAGTCCATGGGACCTGATGACATATGTTCCAGAGTCCTGAGGGAACTGGCTGATGTTGTTGTCAAGTTGCTTTCTATAATATTTGAAAAGTCATGGCAGTCAGGTGAAGTCCTCAGTGACTGGGAAAAGAGAATCATTGTACCTACTTTTGAATAGGATAGAAGGGAGAGTTCTGAAAAACTACTGACCTGTCAGCCTTTCCTCTGTATCTCAGAAGATCATGAAATAGATTCTCCTGGAAGCTATGTAAGGCACATGGAGGAAAGGCAGACAAGTCAAGATAGCCAGCAACACTTCACCAAGCGCAAATCCTGCTTGACCAACCTAGAAGATCTCTTGATGGAGCGGCTACATTGGAGAACAAGGAAAGAGCAATGAGTGCTGCGTGCCTGGACTTCTTCAAAGCATTTAACACAGTTATCCCACATCCTCCTCTCAATATTGGAAAGATATGGATTTGACAGGTGGACTGTTTGGTGGACAAGGAGGAACTAGGTGGATGGTTGCAACCAGAGGGTATTGGTCAATGGTTCAGTGTCCAGATGGCGATCAGTGACAAGGATTTTCCCCTCAGGCAGTGAGACAGAAGTCCATACTGGGACCACTACTGCTTGGTATCCTCATCAATGACATAGACATTGGGACCGAGCAAGTTTGCAGTTGACACTCATGAGGGATGGGATGCCACTCAGAGGAACCTGGACAAGACTCAGAAGTGGGACCATGTAAACCTGAGGTTCAACAAGGCCAAGGTCCTGCACCTGGGTCAGGGCAACACCTGTGGGATGAAGGGATTGAGAGCAGCCATGAGCAGAAGGACTTGAAAGTCCTGGTAGATGAAAAGCTGGGTATGAGCCAGCAATGTACACTTGCAGCCCAGCAGGCCAAATGCATCCTGGGCCACATCAAAAGAATGGACAGTGAGTCAAGGGATCGCTCTGCTCTGGTAACACCCCCCATCTGGAGCTCTGGAGTCCTCAGTACAGGAAAGACAAGGATTCATTAGAGTAAGTCCGGAGGAGGTCCACAAAAACAGAGGAATAGAGCACTTCTATGAGGAGAGGTTGAGAATTTGTGTTGTTTAGCCTGGAGAAGGCTCCAGGAAGACTTTATTGTGGGCTTTTAACACATAAGAGGGGTTGTAAGAAAGATGGGTACAAACTTTTTAGTAGGTCTTGTGGCAGAAGAAGGAGTAATAGTTTTAAACCAAAAGAGGGTAGATTTAGTCTACACATAAGGAAGAAATTTTTTACAATGAAGTTGGTGAAACACTGGGAGGGGTTGCCCAGAGAGGTGGTAAATGCCCCAATACTGGAAACACTCAAGGTCAGGTTGGACAGGGTTCTGAGCAATCTAATCTAGTCTGGCTCTGCTCACTACAGAGGAGTTGAACTTGATGACCTTTGAAGGTCCCTTCCAACCCAAACAATTAGAGAGTTGGGGCTGTTTAGCCTGGAGAAAAGAAGGCTCTGGGAAGACCTTACTATGGCCTTTCAGTAAGTACTTCAAGACAATTGATAAGAAGGATGGGAACAGACTTCCGAACAAGGTCTATAGCAATAGGACAGGGTGCAGTGGCTTTAAACTAAAGGAGAGTAGATTCAGACTACATATAAGAAAGAACGTTTTTTTAATATGGTGGTTCATGTTTTACTTCAGCAAAGATTATTTGATTCATTTCCCAGAATATGCTACAAACTTTGACATAAATACAAAATAGAGGAAAAAAAATTATCACTGTAACATTTTTCTTCGTATTTTGAGCAACTACCAAAAAATCATACAGATCATTCTGGTTCTTCAATCAAGTTAGGAGAGAAGATCCAGAAGTAAATACACAACCAATGTGTAAAATAAATAAATAAACAACCCCCAGGATACAAACCAGAAGGAAGAATCCAAAAATCAAGGCACATGCCAAATCTGAAAATGAGCAACTGTTGGGCCCCACTGCAAGAGCAGTAACTGCAGCTCAGAAACTGACCTTAGAAGGTATATGACTATGCCTTTAACAGACAATACAGTAGGCGAACAGTCTTCTCAGGCGCTTACAACTTGCTACTAACATTTGTACTAAACCAGAGAGGTCTGCTGCTTACCA
>WAAB01019094.1:0-11470 GCA_013389865.1 Piaya cayana
GTCGTAGGTAAGTTCTAGATCAGTTCTAGATAAGTTCTAGACTCGTTATAGATAAGTTCTACATCAGTTTTAGACTAGTTCTAGATCAGGTCTAGAATAGAATAGAATAGAATAGAATAGAATAGAATAGAATAGGGGATGCCTGAAATATTCAGAGCTATTTCTCTTCCAATCTAGTAGTTAACTCATAGGATTTGACTCAAAATTCCAGACCTTTCATTTCACATATAGTCAGGTGAACTATGAAGATCTGAGGGGTTCTCCCCTCAAGGAAACCTGCAGAAATTGACCAAGGCAGAGTAAAAAGAGGAGATTGAGAAAAGAGGGTCTGTAACGTAGGGGTGTGTCCAACTTCAGCCCTTTGCCTGCAATAGGGACTGCATTTGTCATTCCTCTATGGTGTTCTTGTCTTTTTCCTGCTGAAGAAAGGGATTGCCAAAGGCAAAGGACAACCTTTTCACTGGATACGAAGGAAATCATGGAGTTTTTTAATGTGGTCGACATTACTCAAGTCCATGTCCAACTCCTTGAAATTCTATCTTTACAATATCAAAAATCAGTTAGTAAAATTCTAATCTTTTGCATGGAGAACTTAAACTCTGTCTTAATTTCTGTAACAACAAAGGAATGAGCTGCCAAGGAAAGGGAGACCAAGCTTCACACAAGTTTTCCTACACAAAGAAGCTGCAGCATTTCTGAAAATGTTTGAAATGTATTGGAAGTAGAAGAGGCCCAGCGAGGTTTCTCTGCTCATTTTGATTCTCTCAGTGAAGTGGCAAACCAATTAAAAAATGCTGTTATACATAAGGAATGCAGGAGTTATCACAAGCCCTATAATACAGTACTCCAGCCAATCTTCTGGCATTTCTATTGTTTAGAATAAATATAAAGCCATGAGGGCATTTGAGATAAAGGAAACCTGAAACTTCCTGTGTTCAGGTGATAATCGGCTCTGTGTCATCATACATGTATTGTCAAGCAGTTTACTTATCCTGGCAAATCCCAGTGCTGTATTTTGGCTTTGCAATGACATTGATTGTTCTGATCTTTCATTCAAGTGCTACAAATGCCATGCAAAAATTCAATATACATGTGATGTGAGGCTAACAAGCATAACTTCTTTTTTACTTTTGATCATTACCTAATGAGATTTTTTTTCCTCTTACTGAAAAATTAAAATAATCTTCAATTAAAAATGCCGCAATTTGAATACCTTTGACAGTGAGGTTAAAGAACATTATCACTGGCAGCTTTGATTACAAAGTCACGAGTCCAGCGTGCGTGAATAATACAGTCAAAATAAGATGACTATATGCTAGTGACAATGATTTAATGTTTTCTATGTGTTTGTTTAATTTTGTTTGTATTTATGCAGAAAGAACTAGTGCATCTTTTGCTAACTGCCTAAATAAATGCATCAACTTCCATCTCTTGTTCACATAGTATCTCTACAATGGAGCCCTTAATGTATTACTGTGCTGCTGTCCAACTTCTGGCAGGCAGGTTTAATCTATCCCCCAAATGACTCATCACATTATAAAGTTTGTTTGTTCCTTGGTCCATGAGCAGCTTGCTCTAATAAAATCTGGCTATAGTTGTCAAAAAAGTTTAACAGTCCAGTTATATATTGCCCTTATGCTAGCTGACTTACAGTGAGCTTCAGAAAGAATGCAGGGTTACCTAGTCGTTTGAAGAGTTAAGAAAAAAAAATCCTAAGGTAATCTCTTATTTTTGCATTTTTACATGGAAACCCTAAGACTGAAAAAAAAATCCTCATGTAAATAAATACCTCCTTTTTGTTAATTTCAGACAGCTGACTTGCACAGGTGCAGATAAGAATATGCACAGGAGCTCTTGGCTCTTTTCTCTTGGCAGTATTCCCCTAAAGGGTAAGGAATGACCCACCAGGGTAGGTAATGGATGTATTATATCGAATTACCACCACTGTTTTAGCTAAGGGAATAAAGTTTAGAAAAAACACTAAGATGTTAATTCATATTTTTTTCATTGTCAGGATATCTTCTAAATTAATTTATTCCAGATGAGGAAAGTTTGCATTACATATTTTAAAAGCTTATATTTGTATTTCTAAAATGTTGTAATTGTATACATCCCTCTAATCTACCATAGTTTACTCCTGACTGTAAAAATGAATGTGTAAAACTGAATTATTTTCTTTTTTCAATAGCTCATGCAATGAAGTCCTGCACTGAAAATAAATTACATGGAAGCGAATGTAGCACATTTCTAAAATATCTTACATATTTATACAGCTTGTTACCTTTGAATTTTTATCAAAGTTATGAGAAGTCATGGCTTACATGAGATTGTTGTCTTGTTACCTTTCTGCAAATATTCTACTGTGCTTTTGAAATAACTGCTGGTATAGATCATTCCTGAATAGATTTTTTCAATCTTTTTTCCCCATATGTAACTGTTAAGGCTCAGATGGAAGGAACAATGGGCAAAGCTGATGAATACGCTAATCATGGTGAGTTCAAGACTAATTTAAAAATCTGTTAAAGCCTAATTTCTGCTGGGTAATTCCAACTTAGTTCCTAGGTTGGATAATGCTGTGAAAGGCTTGCCAGAGGCAGAGTAATGAGAGTGAAGACCGAGTGAAGATCTCAAACACAGCAACAGTGCACACAGTTTGTACCAACAGGGGAAAATAATAGTCTGAGAACATCACAAAGTGAGAGGGGAGAGACACTTAAGAAAGAAAAAGAGTCCTTTGCAAAGGAGGCTTTGGAAATGTAATCAGGCAAACTGCCCTAAGCTCTCTGCGTTCAGGGAAATAAAATCATACCTATCACCTGATGCTAAGGATAACGTTGGGTAACAGTATCTTAAGCCCAAAGTAATTCAGACATTTTTATCTTTGATATCAACAGATAGTTTTTGCATTACTTGGAGGAAAAGAAGACCCTAAGACTTTGTATTTCAGAAATATCTCCAGGTAGTTTTTTTCCCCTCGCATCCAGAGTTTTATCTGAACAATCAATTTTGAGTCCTGGAAGCCACCTGGTCTTCTAGCAAGAATGAAGCATCCAGCATCTCCCGCTTCCAGGAACCACATAGCTTCTGCTCACTCTGCCTGGATGCCCCTGCCCCAGGAAGCACTGCAGGGCAACAATGACACAGCCAGCATATGCTGGGGGTTCTCAGGTCACTGGGGAATTTCTTTCGCTTCCAGCTGTCTGGGGAGCTGAAAGAGAATGAAGAGGGGGCATCACCTCCCTGGTCTATCAGGGTTTGCCATGCTGCCCAATGCCGTGCAGGTATGGGGGAGCATGCTAGCTCTTGGCATGGATCCAGGCAGCCCTGGTTGTGTGAGGCAGAGACAGTGCCTTTGAGACTTGGAGATATTTTCTTGAATCAAAGGGAAGGTTTCCATAGAAACTTCTCTTTTATTTTAAACAGATTTTAAAAAGAAATTTAGCAAACTATAAAATCAAGCTTCCAGAGCCCAATTTAAGATATTCCATATTGATTGCATTACAAATGAACATAAAAGCCTGCAGCCTGGAACTGACAACAAGTGACAGGCTTCTGCCAACTCCCTTGTTCTCTCTATCAGTGTATAACCTCTATTAGGTGATAGTGACAGTGACACACACTTTCTAGCACCCTCCATTTTATAAAAGGATCTTTCTTAGAGTGTGTCATCCAAATGCTCTTTGTTAATGAAAACACATCTCTTGGACTTAACATGCAATGCAGATATCACCCTTATTCTGAACACACCCTAGTTTAAATTCAGTTATTTATAAACAAGCAGAGTAGATGCAAAATGGCTACTTTACTGGTATACTACATTTCCCAGAATACCAAAATACAAGAGCGAGGGCCAACTGTCCTCTACCAGCTGGAGGTATGGAGACAGTATTCCTCCATTGCAAGGGTTTCTTGCAGGGAGAGGGCATCTGGAAGAGGCAATTAAATCACCATCTTGGACACAAACACACAGTTTACTTCAACAGAAGCATAATGGGGTATCTCTTGGACAATCATTCAATTTTGCAGTTAGTAATTTTAAAACCTTATCCAATTGGGCTTCCCATCATAGTTCCTCTAGAAACTTCTTTAATAAGTGTACAGTAAAGTAGTGGTCTTAAAAATACCCTTATTTTCCTAATACATTGTCAGGTTTTTAAACATTGTTTACTCCAATCAAAATGAAACAAGTTCATTGATCCAGACTTAACTACAAAACCTTCCATGATGTTTCAGAGAAGTGTTATACTTTGGTAGTGCCCTGTATGTTCCTATAAATATATTGCTGCCATTTTTAATCCCACCCCATTCAAGGCACTGCCTTCTTTACCCACTTCATACAAAGATGCTTAAATTTTCATTAAAGAACAAGTATCTGTGATCCAAAATGATGGACTAATCCATTAGGGATGACAGCAGTGGTCATATAATCCTTCAGTGACCTAGCAGAAAGATGGATTTGCATTTCTTCTATTTTTTTTTAAGTGGAAAATTTAAAAACCCACTACTTGCTTAATAAAAGAGGGGCAGCTTTTGATCTTGGAATGCCCAGTGTATGGCAGGTTAGCATGTTTGCCTGTGCAGTACTGGTGTGCATCTAGGCTGACAGAAGAGGGCTCTGAGTTTGAATCTTCCTAGAGTAGTGCAGTGCTCAGAAGGCTGAAAAGGCAGATGGCACAACCTCTCCGCTGCGGAGAAAGAGTGAAGGATGGGATTGCCTGTACAGCCAGTTCTTTGTAATTTGGCACCACTATGCTTCTGCTGCTTTCTTTACTTCATCTTGTGAAAAGACCCTGAAAATTGGAAATATTCCCACTTTTAGCAAGAATAAAACAAGATACTGATCTGAACATTTATTTTTCTTCCACTTTATATTAAAGCTGGACTTCTACCCTAAAAGTCTGCTGCCAGGTTTCTGATGTGAGAATAGGTAGAAATTGAAAGATGGGGTATCAGTAGTGTAAAGGAGGCTCTGGTGGCATTTGCTGCTTGTGCAACCCTGTTCAGGAGCAATTATCTTACCTGTCTATCCTGAAACCAGCCAAATGGTTTAAACATCTCAGAAAGGAACTGAGCAATTCAAACTGCTGTTTTTCTACCTTTTGTCCTGCATGAGCTTAAAT
The DNA here is from genome assembly GCA_013389865.1 of Piaya cayana. NCBI lineage: Eukaryota > Metazoa > Chordata > Aves > Cuculiformes > Coccyzidae > Piaya > Piaya cayana. Next base: position 5,121 of record WAAB01019094.1, read on the forward strand.
CTAGATTCCAAGTTATAAAATACAGAACAGTTTGGAAATCACATACGCTGACTCACTGTGTATTGTTATGAGTAACTTAATAGCTTAGTCACCTAACATGGAGATACATTTGCAAAAATATTGAAAGCTGGGAGGAGGGGTTAAATGTAACAGAACACAAATAAAATGTTCTTGTGTTTTTCTCTGATGAGTGTTTTGATTTTCACCTGTTATCTGACAATTGTTAGAAAAGTACTGTCCTAATTATTGAAAAATACTGATACAGAATAACCTTTTTTTAATTTCCACCTTGAAATGGAAAAAGACACACCAAACCCCACCTTTTTTCTCAATACATCTGTCATGATTACAATGTAAGCATACTGACAGAGATAATATCTTTTACAAAGACTCAAACTTAATTTTCATAATTATCAGAATATTAATTTTAGCCATTTGTTTTAAAGTTAAGAGTCAGTAGGAAGTGGACATATAACAGTTATAACCAAAGATCTCTTCATGGTCTTAGAGACAATCAGCATATTTCTAAAGAATTTGTCATTTTCTGGTTTTGTTTCTTAATATTCAACTGTTAGCAGGATATTACTTTCTTCTTGTTCATAGTGGATATCTTTGTACTTTACCAATTCCTCACCAACTCAAGTATAAGCACATTTCCTCATTAGTTTGTGCCAAGGAATCCTAGCTGTGCATGAAATCTTGTGTTCATAGGCATTTCCCCAGAAGACACATGAGTATTATATATAAAAATAACTTTCTTACATGTTTTCTCTCCATATGTAGTTACATGAAAAAAAGATAAGCAATTTATCTTCATATAGGTTAACTTTAGATGCTTGACATTTATATTTAAGTGAAATTATTGAAAGGCACATTCTACCAATGCAAGTAGGAAAAAAGAAAAGATATTAAACCACTCAGATGCTGCTGGCTGGCCACCTCCTGGAGTGAAGATAAAAGACAGGCTGGAGACAGCTCTTACAGTTACCAAAAAGGTCAACATTTCAGAACAAAACATACAGAACCACTGACATCGGTACAAATATTTGAAGTAGTTCTAGAGAGTACCTTTAGTGTTCCAAGTGGAGGAAATCATGAAGGTGCCACGTATTCATTTTGTGTAAATACCAAAGATGATCATTTCACATTTGCCTGTAATACATTTCAGTATCTAAGCTTGCATAAAGTCAGAGACTATTTCAGAGCACTGAATTACTACTGTTGTAGTAATTCAGCATGTATTACTACTGCACAAAAAGATATGTTGTTCTAAAAAATGGAAAAAATATATTCCTTAATTTAGATTGCTGAATTTGAATATGATGCAATGAAAAGGAGTAGAAAGAAAAAAAAGTGTAGAGAAGAATTTAAAAGAACCACAAACACATAATTTGGATACATAGTTTAGACAAGTGCGTATCCTGCATTGGAAAAGGATTTAATTTGATTGTTGTTTTTGAAGTTTCGTCCCTTACAACAAAACCATCCTTTGGAAGTGTCTCATAATTTGTTTTTTTGCAAATCCTAGCCCCACCAAGATGCCTTACACAAAAAGGCAAGATAATCCTATGAAAAAGAAGTGAGAAAAAGTAGGCTAGGATTATGGAGAAATATTAGCAGCAGTAGAGAAGCTAGTAGCACAGTTAACATTCTGTCATTCCTGGATTTAACTTTCACTATCAAGCTTGTACTATTTTCTTTAAAACGTGAACAGCTACTACTATCAGTCTTTGTTGTCAGAGATAAACCTATGTACACACTCTATATACTACAAACTGAATGAATGGCTTGTAAAAAGCAGATAAAAGAATAGATGCTAATAATTTATTTAAACATAGCCTTCTTGAAAAGATTGATTTGTTATGTTTCATCTTCAGTCATGAATTCCCTATTTTTATAATCAGCAATATTGACTGCTTTTCCTTTTATTGGATAGGAAAGAACACAATTAGTATTAAACATAGCCTAAAAAAATAAACATTTCTCTGTCTGCAGAAAGTGCTACTCTCACAGTTATGGAGAAAGTTGTTAACATATACAAAGGCATTGCAGTTTTGCTCTTTCTGCCACCTAAAATGACTTTATTTCTGCCTTAGTTAAACCTCTTCAAGCCCTGACCCTATAAAACTGAAATATGATGTGAACAAATTTTAGACTGCTATTAAATTTGCTATTTATGAAGTGCTCCTGAACAGTCTTGGCATCTTACTTGCCTTTAGTTTATCTATAAAACAGACTTTTGATCATTAAGATTTTATATCATTTGAGTACAAAAGGGAGAAATTCTGAAATGGACTGTACTGGTCAGCCATAAGTTGTAGCTGTTGCTTTTCTGGGAGACCAGCCTCTTCAATACATTTAGGTATATAGTGGTAGTAATGTCCAGTTTTGTAGTTTTTGTGTGCTTATTAATGTGTTTCACATAACTCTCTAAGTAGTTGTCAATAGTTATTTATTAGGACTAGGTTGGATTTGAGCTGGTGGCCTGAGGAAGCAGAGTCTGCAGTGAACTAAAACCCTCAGGACAGCTCAGTCACTGTTTGTTCCAGGTTTACTAAATGTTAGTCAGGAATCGAGATGAGTATGAGAATCTTTGTCAGTCTCAAGGTGTTAAAAAAATTCTCAGTATGTGTATGAACCTGAGAGGAATGGTGAAACTGCAGAGCATTTTGTAATGAAACTTGAAGAGTAATGCCTCACAGAGATTAAGCAAAAATGGCTTACTTCCAGACTTCATTTCTTAGAACAAAAGGTATCTCCCTCCAGCACTAAGACTTGATTATGCCCTCAGATATGCACAGCACTGAAAAAAAGAATAATTTATGCATTGGAAGGGCTAGCAGCAGCCTCCATGATGGACTGTTTTTCATTAGGGATACTATCTTCCAAAAAGTGTTGCATTGTGCAAGGTATGTGCAGTGCTTCTGCACTTAAATATTTCCCCAAATGAAGGTAAGGTTTGATCAATGTTGGTTCCTATATTTAAGTTTTTAAATGCTATATAAGACACATACAATAATTTTTGTTCCATACTTCATTCTGTATTTAAAGGAAAAGAAAATGCCCAAGATTTCTGGATGTGATTCTGTGATTGCACCATTTCAGCAAACTCAAAGTTCAAGTACTAAGTTCCAGCAGTATGCTGGAATACATAACTAGCAGTAACTTAGACCCATAACCTAATATACACAAAAAGATATGAGCTCTGTATTGCCCAAGAAGACATGGCTCTGTTTGGTGTTTGACAGGAGTACAGGATGTGCCTTGCTGCATTCATTCCAGCCATAGACATGCTGGAAACAGAACAAGATTCATAGATTTTCTAATACAATTGACATACTGTTGTTTACAAGCGGTACTGATAAAAGTAGACCTGTTGAAAATGTTAAAATAGATATAATAATATATATATGTACATAAAGACTGTATAATGGGAATTTAATATATAAGAGTAGCAAGTATATCAATATCACATTAAAATTTTGTGGCAAGACATTTTCCGAGCATTGGCACCTAACAAATCTTGACTTTCATTAGAATTGTCTTATGGTTGATTGACATTTTAATTGAATTATATTAAGGTTGCAACACAAGATTGCTCCTAATTAGATAGAGGAGATTTCACTGGGGAGATAAATGTAACTGCAAGAAAAAACCTTTTTATCAAAGGCTGTTCATTGCTAAACACAAGAGGATCAGCAAGGGACACTAAGTTTGACTTAGTAGGGACTGCTCTCGTGTTTGATAAATGCATAGTTATGATTAAAGCTTTTCAAGCTTACTGTTTCCCTGTAGATTTTTGAATACCTAGTAAGGTACGTTGACTTTACCCTGCAGTCATCTCTTTAGTGAGGGTATTCACATAGTCCTTGCTCTCTTGAGTTCAAAGTTGTTTATTTTCACAAATATGTAGGAGGTTCTATTTAAGATGTCTATTAATGCAGGTCGATATTGGTTGTTAGGGTCAAAGGTTACTAATGGGACTCAAACAGATGTCTATGCACACATATATACACATTGTAATTACACAATCTCAGAGCATTCCATACCCTCAGAAATCTGACTTACAAATATGTACAAATTGCAAACATATAGGACTTAGGTATTTCTTGGTATTACTTTAGAACAGCTGTAGTTACAATTGTAAGACTGTTATATTTACATTCAGAGCTGAAATCTAACATGATTATGTGAGAAAGTATACTCCTCACTTAGAGGTATTACTAATATTTGTGTATTAAATATTAATTTATACATGTATCTTTGCATGGCACTTTCTAGATATTAAAAAGAAAAGGTCTCTGTCCTCAAGAGCTTACAGTCTAAATACCATTGTTGTAAAAAGCATTTACCTCTTGATGAAACTGAACATTCTCTGAAACTATTTATTTCCTATGGAAATGACCAACTTCTCTAAGCAGTGTACTAGAAAATGAAAGTGGGATTTTTTTTTCCTGACTCCTAACATTTATTTTAATTATAGCTAAAGGTTTACAGAGTTTTAAACCTAATTTTCTATTTGCACATTTACTCATTAAAATGCTCACATTACTTGTAAGTTAGAGATCAGTAAATAATTTTGCTAGGAAGCTTAGTTGTTCAGGAATCCATAAGCAATAAAAATAATTATGCGTATGGATTAAACATTATTAGAATACCTTATATTCTTTGAGTTATAGAAATAAGTTGGAAGTGTGAACAATGTTTCTTTTTTTGAATATCCAAACTGGTAGTCTGCACTGTGGATAACTATACAGTAATACATTGCAGACTCTTTCATTCATAAACTTACACAGGTGGCTAAGTATAATTTCCTTCATCTTATAGTTGAGGAAGCTTAAGCAATAGGGGAAGTGAATCCTAGAAGGTCACAGAGCAGGTCTTTGACAGAAAGAAAGTAGTATTCCTAACTATGTCATCTCTCAGTTGGACTATTCTATGAATAAATTTGATCTTTTGGAGCAATCTGGTAGAGAATGCATCTTTTCATGACAAATAACCTTATTTTTGCCCCTGCTAAAAATATGAATCCCTTATTGTCATCATCTTGCATTTTCTCTGAACACCATATTGCTTACTGTGTGAATTTAATTGGCAAACTAGTCATTATAATGAATTTATCCAACAAGTACCATTTTTATTGTACAATTTCTAACACTAGGGAACTATATATTTGACAGGAAGTATTTGAATCTCAAATCCCTAGAGTGAAAACAATCTTAAATAGTTGTATTAGAAAGTTAAAAACTACTTCATCTGTATTAGCTTTGAAATAGGCCTTATACTGTAACTTTGCAAGTAGTTAGTGGTAGAGTCTTTGGAAAATAATAAAGAAACAACATAGACATGGAGAAAAATCAGAAGAGTTATTTGGACTGGGTGGAATGAGTCAAGCCCAAAGATTTTGGGAAGGTAGCACCTGAACCTTCCAGGCCTAATTCATGTTAAACTACTCCGTCTCTTAAGAGTTTTTTATTATTAATCCAATTTCTCCAGCCTTCCTATATGTTTTCAGATTTCCTTAATACATTTGAAAGATCTATATATAGCCTTTCCTAGGATGACATAGAATGATGACCTATTAAAAATAACCTGATCCCAAGTCAGAGACCAACACAGAGTACAGTGCTGTAACTATATATTTGTAGTCATATCATAGTAATTCCAAGTCCATGCAAACTGACAGCATCATTCACAACATATCTTTAAATATCCCATTTCTTTGTTAATATAAAATTATTTCTGCAGTGAACAGAATGCTTGTGTTAAGTCTTAGACATTTTTGTTACCAATATATTTATTTGCTCACATGATAAAGCTAAATATAACAGCTCATAGGAAAGATGTCTTTGCTCTGTGCTCTGTATTTCTTCTTATAGCGTTAAGGTTTTTCCTTATTCTTGGCTGTGCCCTAGGGCACAACAAAGGTTTGTGGGCCTCTGCACCTTAGAAGCTTTTGCTAAGCTAAAGAAAATCATTCTTTCTGGCTTGTGATGGGTTCTGAAGAATGGATTGGTATTTTATGGAGTGCAGTCCAAAGGTCTCCAATTTTATGTTACTTAGAATACTTTTACTCAGAGATCATTAAAATGTAACATACATATACCTATGTTAGTCTGACATCCACTATTAAAAAGAAATAAAATCACACATTGTGGAGCAGTATAAAAAGTATTTTCAGGCATACAAGTTTCCCTTACAACCTGAGAAAAATGTAGCCATTCTGTTTAAGAACTATACTAGTATTCCTATGTGCTCATCTTTGATAAGTCTGCATCCCTAACCTCAAATGCTGAGTTTGTGAGTTTGGTTTTCAGGTTTTTTTGAGTTTGTTTTTTTGTGGTTTTTTT
>WAAB01019095.1:0-11531 GCA_013389865.1 Piaya cayana
CCCCGCTGACACGGTCACGCTGGCCTCGTGCAGTGCCACCTCTGTCAATAATTAGCAAAGCCGGGGTTCAGGCTGCAGGACGCGATAGGGGGTGTGGGAGGGGGCACCCGGGGAGGTGTCGCTGCTGGAAGCGCTTCGGTGGTGACTTGGAGGTGACTTCACCTGCACCAGCTCAGCCCCTGAAGGATCTGGGGACAGGGACGTGTCGCTGTCCTGCTGCTGCCTGTGTCCTGGCAGTGACAGGGACTGCATGGACTGTGATGTGCGGCACAGCTGGAATGGCCCTGGCACAGCTGGAGTGGCCGTGGCACAGCTGGAGTGGTCATGGTGCAGCTGGAGTGGCCCTGACACAGCTGGAATAGCTCTGGCACAGCTGGAACGGCCATGGCACATCTGGAGTGGTCATGGCACAGCTGTGAGAGCTGTACCCCAGTGTGGAGCTGCTGGCACATCCTATAAAGATGCAAGATCTGCAAGGGGCCAGCACAGAGCCCCAGTGCCCCCTCTCCCACTGCAGAGAGGGGTCCCTGAGCGCCCCTCACCCCTGTCCCCTGCCTCCCCCTCCCCTCCTGCTCGCCTCCTCTCCGCGTCCCCAGCCGTGCTCCGTCCCACACACAAACCCCTCTTTGTGGCCTGTGCAGGACCGAGGAGAAGATGCCCAGCTTCTCCACCATCCTGTACGCGCTGAAGGTGTCCCAGCAGGCCCAGGTGCATGGGAAGGTTGTTCACTTCAAGAAGGTGAGGGGGGGCCCTCAGGCTGAAGCCGCGCGGTGACTCCCACGGGGGCTGGTTTTGCTCCGGTGCCCAACAAGCCCCTGTTGACGCTGGCTGCCCCTCACAGGAGAAGAGGCGCGTGGTGGTGGCCGACCAGTACCGGAGACCCCGAGCGAAGGCAGAGGTGTCGGTGCCCGTGAACGCCCCAGGCCAGCAGCCCAGCCCCAGTCCCCCAGCGCCCCAGAGCCGCGCCAAGAAGTGGTACAGCAGCAGCAGCCGCCCCCCTGCCCACGCCGTCCCCGCAGACCCCCGGGTGGCCAGGGGGACCCTGACCCTCCCTCCCCGCAGGGCCGAGTTCATCCGCGAGAAGCACGGGGTGCGGATCGTCTCGGAACACGACCAGGGCAACGGCCGCATCCGCTTTGCGGTGGTGCCCGGGCAGCCCACGACGGTCACGCTGCAGGTGCAGAACCGCGGGGCCGAGGCGGTGATGCTGCGGCGGTGCCGCCCGTGCCAGCGGCCGCGGGAGCTCTCCTTCACGGACGAGCAAGGGGCCATGCAGGGCCAGGCCCTGCTGCTGCACCCAGGTACGGCCTCGCGCCTGCCCTGCCCTTCAGGATGGGGCACGGGGCTCTGTTCTCACCTCTCCGCCCCACAGGAGGCACCTACCCCATCCAGGTGTGCTGCCTGGCCACCTGCAACGGGTACTTCCCCGCCGTGGTGGTCTTCGAGTTCACCAAGGAGCCAGACGAGCCCTTCAGCATCGGGTGCCACGTGGCAGCCGTCGCCGAGAGCCAACTGGCCAAGGAGCTGGGGCCCTCGGCGCCTTTCCAGCCGTACCAGGCCAGCCTGCAGCGCCCCATCACTGTCATCACCGAGGAGGGTGTCCCCCCCAGCAGGTACGTGGCGGGGCCACCAGCTGCCTTCCCGCACGGAGGGTCCTGGGCTTCAGCTGGGATGAGGCTCAGCTCCTGTGCAGAACCCTTGGAAAAGGCTCCAGGGAGACCTTAGAGCAGCTTCCAGGTCTGAAAGGGGCTCCAGGAGAGCTGGGGAGGGGTCTGGATCAGGGGGTGCAGGGACAGGATGAGCAGGAATGGATTTATGATGAAAGAAGGGAGATTGAGATGAGATCTTAGCCAGAAATGTTTTCCTGTGAGGGTGGGGAGGCCCTGGCCCAGGTTGCCCAGAGCAGGGGTGGCTGCTCATCCCTGGAGGGGTTCAAGGCCAGGTTGGATGGGGCTGGGAGCCCCTGACCCAGTGGGAGGTGTCCCTGTCCATGGCAGGGGTGGGACTGGATGGGCTTTGGGGTCCCTTCCCACCCATCCCATGGTTCTACGATCCCCGTGTGATGGCTGGTGACAGCAGGGCTGGGGACACCCCCTTTGCCAGGGCTGAGGGGAGCCCAGCCCTGCGGCACCGCTGTCCCCTCCACCCAGCAATAAGAAAAATGAACTGGAGAGGGAAATCCCTCTGGGCACCTACCAGTACCCGAAGAGTCTCAAGGACACGATCCTGCTTGGACCCAACACTGGTGCCAGCTCCAGCTGGTCTGCCATGCGGTGAGTCCTGCCCCAGGGGAGCTTTGGATTGGAGACTGGGAACAATTTCTTTACCGACAGAGGGGTGAAGCCCTGGAGGAGGCTGCCCAGGGCAGTGGGGGAGTCTCCATCCCTGCAGGGGTTCAGAAATCACGTGGCTGTAGCACACGGTTTAGTCGGCGCAGTGGGGATTGTGCTGATGTCGGAATCGATGATCTTAGAGTTCTTTTCCAACCTTAATGGTTCTACGAGTGCTGCAGGGTGGGGGCGGCCATGCCTGGCTCTGCCCCCCATCGCCAAGGGGTCACGGCGCTGTCTCTGCTGCCCACAGGTCACTGCTGGAGGCCCCTCTGCAGGCAGAGAACTACCAGCAGAAGTTCCAGCTGCTTCTCCACCTGGAGGAGATCCAGAGCGAGGTGGACATCAGGCGCTACGACATGCAGGATGCGGCCATGGTGCAGGACAAGGCGCTGCTGGTCCTCAGCGTGCGTAGGAGGAGCCGAGGGGGTGGGATTGGGGCTGGGGCTCCCCTGGCACCCGGTGTCGTAGAATCATGGAATCACCAGCTTGGAAGAGACCCACCAGATCATCGAGTCCCACCATTCCCACTGAGGAATTTGGTTTGTCGCAGGTCCCTGGCGTGGCCGAGAGCCGCCCGTCGGTGCTGAAGGGGGATCACCTCTTGGTCCACCTGAGCAGCGAGCGGGACGTCTCCCCGCTCGTCCAGTACAAGGGCTACGTGCACGGCGTGGAGCTCGAGAAGGTCCGGCTGGGCTTCTCCTCCAAGTGAGTGGTGTCCGACCCCGGCTGGGCTGGGAGGGCCCCAGCAGCCCCGCTCGGCTGGGCGTGGGCTGTGGAGGGCGAAGGAGCATCCCTGCTCCCTGCTCACTCTGCTCCGCGACAGGCTGATGAAGAGGTTTGTGAACAACCTGCGGTTCGACGTGACCTTCACCTTCAGCCGGCTGCCGCTGCGGGTGCAGCACCGGGCGGTGGCCCTGGCCATGCAGCGCGGCCTGTCCAGCATCCTCTTCCCCTCCGGCTCCTGCCAAAGGTCCCTCTTCACGGACACCTTCCAGCCCCAGTGAGTGGAGGGGACGGGACGGGGTGGGATGGGGACCAGCACCCTCAGCCTCCGCTCCCGCAGATGGTTCGACCGCAAGCTGCTGGCGAACGAGGAGCAGCGCAGGGCCGTGACGCACATCGTGACCGGGATGTCCAGGCCGGCCCCGTACCTCATCTTCGGTCCCCCCGGCACCGGCAAGACCGTCACGCTGGTGGAGGCCATCAAGCAGGTGAGCGGCCGGCGTCCAGATCCAGCCCCGGGCCCCCCTGCCCCGCGATGGGGCTCAGCGCCGCCGCCCTCTCCTTGCCCCCAGGTCTGGATGTGCTTCAAGGACGCGCGGATCCTGGCGTGCGCCCCTTCCAACAGCGCCGCGGACCTGCTGTGCCAGCGCCTCATCAAGGACTTCGCCCCCCGCTACGTCTACAGGCTGATCGCCAGCTCCAGGAACTACCAGGAGGTGCCCGCGGACATCAGGGTACGTCCCTGCCCGCCGCCCCGCGCCCGCGGCACCGCGGGGCTGCTGGCCCCGGCACGCCAGGATCCCACCCAGAGCCTCTTTTCCAGCCCTGCTGCAACTGGGACGAGAAGCAGAGCTGCTACTGGTACCCCAGCAAGAAGCACCTGGGCTGCTATCGCATCATCATCACCACGCTGGTGACAGCAGGAAGGTCGGAGCACCTGACATCGTCCCCACCGCCCGCAGCGGGTGGACCTGGGGGCTGCTTCAGGGCCAGGGGCGCAGCAGGGAGGAGAGGGGAACATGGGAGGACCCCTCGTCTGCGGGAGGATGAGGATGGGGGGAGGAAGGCTACCAGGGCAGGGATGCTCAGGCAGCCTCCTCCACCTCTCCCCCAGGCTGGTGTCGGCCAACTTCCCCGCAGGGTTTTTCTCCCACGTCTTCATCGACGAGTGCGGCCAAGCAGTGGAGACCGAAAGCGTTGTGGCCATCGCGGGTGAGTGGCCTCGGGGACCAGTGTCTCTGCTTGGTCTGGAGACCCCCCTGTTCCCTCGGCTGAGCTCCCCCTCTGCCCAGGGCTCCTGAGCGCCATGGACCAGAAGACCAACCCCAAGGGGGGGCAGCTGGTGCTGGCAGGAGACCCCCAGCAGCTGGGCCCCGTGCTGAGGTCGCCGCTGGCCATCGAGCACGGCTTGGGTGAGCGGGAGAGGGCTGGGAGCGCGGGCGGCGCTGGAGCCAGGCGGCCTCGCCGGGAGCCACAGCGTCTCTCTGGGCACAGGCACCTCGCTGCTGGAGAGGCTGATGCTGCACAACCCCCTCTACAAGAGGTCGAGCGATGGATACGACCCTCAGTTCGTCACCAAACTGCTCTGGAACTACAGGTGGGGATGGGGAAGGTGCCAGCAGGGATGGGTGTGGGATCAGCGTGTGCGGCCTGGGCTCCAGCTGCAGCAGATGAGACTGTGGTACCCGCCTTGGGCACCTTGGATGGGGCTTTGAGCACCCTGATCCAGCAGGAGGTCTCTGCGGATGACAGGGATGGGAACTAGGGGGGTTAAAAAGTCCCTTTCAAGCCAACCCGCTTCATGACGCCGTGTGCTGCCCTGCCAGGTCCCACGAGGCCATCCTGAGGGTCCCCAACGAGCTCTTCTATGACAACGAGCTCAAGGCCTGCGAGAGCGACGGGCTCGACGTCCGCGGTCTGTACTGTGACTGGGAGGAGCTCCCCAAAAAAGTGAGGGGGCAGCAGGGACGGGGCCCCCCCGGGGAAGCCCCAGGTGGCAGGGGGAGCCGAGCCCAACGCTCTCCACCCCCAGGGCTTCCCCATCATCTTCCACGGGGTTTGCGGGGAGGATCGGAGAGAGGCCAAGAGCCCCTCGTTCTTCAACACGTCTGAGATCGAGGTGCTGCTCCACTACCTCAAGAAGCTGCTGCAGAGCCAGGGCAAGGGCGGCTGCCCCACCGTCTCGCCCAAGGAGGTTGGGATCATCTCTCCCTACAGAAAGCAGGTGTGGGACGTGGCTCTGGGGACACGGATGGGGACAGGGGGGCACTGGGATGGTTCTGTGGCACCTGGACCGTGCCGTGCGCTTCCCCCAGGTGGAAAAGATCCGGAAAGCCGTCACCTCCCTGGACCCCGTCCTGCGGGCGCTGCCGGACATCCACCTGCTGAAGGTGCAGCCTTGGGTGCAGGGGAGGGAGGGTCCCCCCCCCACCGGCCCAGGGTTGCCCCCCCCGGCCCCTCACCTGCTGGCCGTGTCCCAGGTGGGCTCCGTGGAGGAGTTCCAGGGCCAGGAGCGGCGCATCATCCTCATCTCCACCGTGCGCAGCTGCAGCGAGTACTTACAGCTCGACCAGGGCTTCAGGCTGGGCTTCCTCAAGAACCCCAAGGTCTGGTGCTGCCCTAAGCAGACCCCCCAGCACCCCCTGCTCCCCCTCCGTGTCCCTCTGCGAGCGCACGAGGCTGGGGAAGCGGGCGAAGCCCTCGCTTTTCTTCTCTTTTCAGAGGTTCAACGTGGCCATCACCAGAGCCAAGGCTCTGCTGATCGTGGTGGGGAACCCGGCTGTGCTCAGCAAGGACCCGCACTGGCAGAGGTGAGGCTGGGCCCCTCGCCGGCATCGCTCGCGGGCACCTGGCCCCGCTGCCACCTCCTGCCGCCTCCCCATGCTGTGCCCGCAGGTTCCTCAGGTACTGCCAGGAGCAGGGGGGCTACACGGGGTACCCCTACGGGGACGAGAGCCCCGCAGAGGACGGCCTCGCCGCCAACCTCCAGGCGCTGCAGCTCAGCGCGTAGCGGCCAGGTGAGCAGTGCCAGGAGCTGCCGTGCGGCCAGCTCGCAAGCACAGGGGGTGCCCAGAGGCTTCTCCTCACCAGGGTGGCCTCAAGTTGCACTTGGGGAGGTTGAGATTGGACATGAGGGACAATTCCTTCACCGAAAGGGCTCCCGGGCACTGGCAGAGGCTGCCCAGGGAGGTGGTTGATTCCCCATCCCTGCAGGGGTTTAGAAGATGGGGAGATGAGGTGCTCAGGGATGGTTCAGTAGCGGGCAGGTAGGGTTGGACTTGATCCCAAAGGTCTTTTCCAACCCAGGGATCTACGATTCCTGCAGCTCAGCGTGTCCAGGCTCAGGCCAGGCTCCCACCCAGGCTACCTGTCCCCTTCCGACTCGGGGACCGACTCTGCCGTGGGCTTTCTCCGCAGGAAACCCCCCTGGGAAAGACGCCCCATGTGGCTCCAGCACCCTCAGCCTGCCCCCAGCCACCTGCTCATCCCTTTCCTCGGTCCTGGGGTGCTCAGAGCTCCGTGAATCCCTGTGGGAACGGGGCTGAGCCCCCCGGGAAGGGGGTCCTGCCAGGTTCCAGCACACAGAGCAGCCCCCTCCCCTCGCAAAGCGGGACCCTTCTCCTTTTTAAAAAGCTTTTGGTACGGCCGTGGAAGACCAGCTCCCCGTGACCGGTCCCACCATTCCAAGAATGGCTAAAGTGCACGTCCGGCCCCCAGGCAGCGTCCCTGAGTGCGCGGGGACCCCGCCAGCAGGGCCTGGGGCTCCCCGCTCCCCCAGCCGGCACGGCCGTGCAGGCACCATTCACTGGGTTTCCCTGAAATAAATATTTAGAGAAAAGCAGCGTGTGGATGTCTGGTCACCTCGGCTGGGGCTGCCAGGGCAGGGATGGGATCGCTGGAGCAGGTACAGCTGTGACTTAGAACCATAGAACAACCAGGTTGGAAGAGACCCACCGGATCATCGAGTCCAACCATTCCCATCAATCACTAACCCATGTCCCTCAGTGCCCATCGCACTGGGGACCGCGGATGGCTGGGAAGCTGCCCCCAGCCCTTCCCAGAGCTGCTGCTCCCTGGTGACGAGCCCAGTGACACAAGAGGGGCTGCAGGGTGGAACCCAGGCCCCCAGGAGCAGCCCTGGCCAGCCCAGAGGCCACGCAAACGGCGTTCCTGTTACTAAAATACAAGTTTGGGTTTATTCCCCCATTGAGGCAATTCCATTGGCTGGTGCTGAGTCCGTGACCGATGCGGATCTGAAGGCATCGCTGGCAGAGCTCGGAAGCTGGGAGCAGAGCAGCCCGGCCAGCCGAGAGCTGCGCCGGGCGAGCCGGTACAAAACGGCTCGTGGGGAGGGGGCAGAGCACCCAGGGGCCCAGCAGACCCCACACACGAGCTGTGGGGGGAGAGCAAACACCACTACAACCCCCACAGGAGAGACAAAACTCAAGGAGGTTGGTTCAAAGCGGGTGACACTGAGAACTACCCGAATGCCCGCAGAGAGCAGGGAGAGCAAAGGCACCGGCCCCTCACGGCCCCGGGGTCATGCAGGGACACCCCCCAGGCTTGGGTGGCAGCTCTCGCGTGGAGGGTCCGGGGCGGGTACCGGCCCCACGAGGTCCCTTTTTGCCAGCGCAACCTGGGACGCGGCACAGGCGGCTCCTCCCGGCCCGCGGGGCAGCTCAGAGCAGGGGGCAGCCTCGGCGCTTCTTGTTCTTGCGGACCTGCAGGCCGGCGCGCGTGGCCATCTCGAAGACCTCCCGCACTCCCTCCTTCGTCTTGGCCGAGCACTCGAGGTAGCCAAAGGCGTTGATCCTGTTGGCCATGTCCCTCCCTTCCTCCGGCTTCACCGGCTCCTGGAGAGCATTAAGAAAAGGGGTCAGAAACATCACCAGAAACCAGCATCGAGAGCCCGGTGCCCGTCCTGAGGGCCCCCAGCCCTCGGTGCCAGGGTCCAGGGCAGCACAGGGAGCCCCAGCGAGGCAGAACGGCGCGAGGCTGCCCCGACCTGCTTCATCTTGGCCAGCTCGCGCCGCGTGTGCTCGTCGTTCCGCAGGTCCTTCTTGTTCCCCACCAGGATGATGGGCACGTTGGGGCAGAAATGCTTCACCTCAGGCGTCCACTTCTCGGGGATGTTCTCTGCAACGAGCACACACGGAACCCCCTGAGCCGAGGGGCTGCTGCCCCCCAGCCTCCCCACGGCCACGGGAACCAGCACTGGGCTTTCTCCATGGGAATGGGGGATCTCACCCCGCAGCATCCCCCTCTCCCACCACCCCCACCGAGTTTCCTGGAGCACCTGCAAAGCCGGGAGGATGGAGGGGAGGGAGCGGCACCCCCAGAGGGTTTAGCAGCAGCTCCCAGTGCTGTGGGACCCCCTCCCCAGTCACCCCTTGCCCCTGGGGCCCTACCGAGGCTGTCCGGGCTGTCAATGGAGAAGCACATGAGGATGACGTCTGTGTCGGGGTAGGAGAGGGGCCGCAGCCTGTCGTAGTCCTCCTGTCCCGCCGTGTCCCACAGCGCCAGCTCCACCTGCGATGGAGAAGGGACGCAGCTCAGCAGCGAGTTTTAATTCCTCAGGTACAGTCGCGGTCTTCCTCAAACCACACTCAGGGTGACCCAGGGACGTGGGGGACATGGGGCTCCCCCAGCGCTGTGGGTGCCTCTGAGTTGCGCAGACAACCCACACGTCAGATGATGGGAATGAGGGGAGGGAGCAGCCCCGGCACCCCAGGACGGTCCTTACCTGCTTCCCGTCTACCTCTATGTCAGCGATGTAGTTCTCGAACACCGTCGGAACGTAGACCTCGGGGAACTGGTCCTTGCTGAAGACGATCAGCAGACACGTCTTCCCGCAGGCGCCGTCCCCCACGATCACCAGCTTCTTCCTGATGGCGGCCATGGCTGCGGGGACAGAGCAGCTGCGGGAGGAGCTCCTGGAGGCCCAGGTGAGCACGACCTGCGTGCCGGGCACCCGACACCAGGCTGGCCCCAGCCCAGCCCGTCTCACAAAGGAGCCTTTGCCACAAAATCACTGGGAGCTGACACTGGCACCGGGGGAGGGAGAGCCTGCCAGCCCTTGCTCAGCGAACAGCCAAGGTTCTCTGCAAGGAGGAGAAAGTAAACTTCCAACTCACAATCTGCTAAGTGCACCCGTGGAGGGGGGTTTAACTTGCTGAGATACCCAAACCACGGCCAAGGAAGCCCAGGGCAACGTCGTGGCAAGTATCTCAGGAATCGGGGGGACTCGTGCAGAAGGAGAATGTAAGTTCCAAAAGGGCTCGAAGCAAAGAGCAACGGCAAAAGGGAATGTGAGGCCAGGGCAGAGCCTCTGAGCTCCCAGGCAATCGCAGCTTCGAGTCCATCAGACTGGTTTTGGCACAGCATCTGCAATTTCATGCTGGTGCAGCCCCCGGGCAGCCCCGAGGAGACCCGGCTTCACCCCAACCCCTGCCAGCACCCAGAGAACAACCCTCACCCACCACAACATCGCTCCTACTGCTCGGAACCACCTCACCCCACCAGCCACTGACACCAAATCAACCCGGCAGCAAGGGAAATGCTTGTATTTACCCCGAGAAAGCTGCGTGAGACCTTCCCAGACCCAGACCTCCAACACCCACACGAGAAGCCTTCCTCACACAAAGGATCTTGAGCTCAGTGCTGCAGTTTTGGGCCTGATAATTGTATTTTCTGCCGCCGTGAGCCGTTCCCTGGCCGCGTCGGGCAGCCGGGCTTTGCAGCGCCCCAGCGACTGCCCGGAGCCAGAGCCGGAGCGGAGCAGCCAAGCTGCCTTCTTTTCATTGCTAAATCCCCCAGAAACGTCCACAAGCCAAACAGAGACGGGGACTTGGAGCAGAAGAATTTTTAGAGCCTAAACAAGGCTTGAACCGCAAGCTGCGTGGGAACGCACTGCCTGCCCTCGCCTCCTTCCCACAGGACGTGGTGCCGGGCTCTTATTTCACCTCCCATGGAAGCCGCGGTGTTCCCAGACTCACGGCACGACAAGCAGCTCGCAGAAACCTTCCCCTGCATCCCCCAGACCCACAGCTGCTGGTACCAGAGCGATGCCCGACGGCCACTGCCCCGGGGCCGGTCAATATTTGCTAACACGCTCCTTACTCCTCACGCCAGCCCAGGGCAAACACCGTGGCAGGAGGCGAGCGCAGGCAAACACTCAATAACACGCTGGGAGACAGCGGCTTGGCTTATTTTCCACTTAAAAACATGTTTCCCTGGAGAAGCCGGAGCTGTCAGGAGCACAGATCAACTGAAGATCCATAAAATCCCCCCTCCCCACCAGCCTTTAGCTCTGCCGCTTGTAGCTGGGAAGGACGAGCTGAACATAAACTGAAACCGCTCAGACACCAAAAAAGCACTTGGGAAAATGAGAATCCAATGCAACCGGTCCCAGTGGGATGCAGCCAACCCAAAGCTGCTGCCTCCCTGGCTCTGGTTCCACCACCTGAACGCCGTGTCGGGGAGCTGGGGGGGCTCAGATGGGTCCCCGCTCCCCCCGGGGATGTGCCCCACGGAATGATTGGGGCACCGAGGGGGCTGAGCCGGGATTTGGGGGTCTGGCAGCCCCTGGGAAGCCTTGGCCGCGGGTTCACGCTGGCAAGAGCAGCGCAGTCATGGTTTTGGAATGCTCCCCTGCTCCGAAGACGTTACACAATTATCGCTCCCTCCCTGCGAGCCCCCCTAACGTAAATGTTTAAAAATGAGCTCAGCTGGAAGCAAAGGGAGCTTTTTGACTTTTTTTTCTGAAGAAAACACAGCACGACAGCTCCGGGAGCGAGGGGACGCACAGGGGCAGTGCTGGAGCGGGGATGTGGGGGGTGACGGTGGGACAGGGTGGCAGCCACCAGCTCTCCCCCCAGCTGGGTGACACCCGTGGGTCAGGAACCCCTGGAGCGATGGCCCATGGTAGCCAAGAGCCACTGACCCATCCCTGCCCCACGCCCAGGGACACCCACCCTGTCCCGGCTGCTCCCATCCCATCCCAGACCCCACAGCCCACCAGGAACCCCAGACACCAGTTACCCCAGACCCCACCACTAACCCCCTACCAGTAACAATCCACCCCGCCAGTAACCCCACAGCCCAGTTCCCCCAGTCCCCACCAGTAACCCCACAGCCCAGTTCCCCCAGTCCCCACCAGTAATCTCATCTCCCAGATCCCCCAGTCTCTCCCAGTAATGCCAGCTCCCAGTTCCCCAAGCCTCTCCCAATTAACTCCACTTCCCAGTCCCCCAGTCTCTTCCAGTGACCCCAGCTCCCAGTTCCCGTCTCCCCCAGTCTCTCCCAGTAACCCCAGCTCCCAGGTCCCCCAGTCTCTCCCAGTAACCTCACACCCCACATCCCCCATCTCCACCAGTAACCCCAGCTCCACCAGTAATCTCATCTCCCAGTTCCCCCAGACTCTTCCAGTAACCCCGGCTCCCAGTCCCCCAGTCTCTCCCAATAACCCCAGCTCCC
>WAAB01019102.1:0-13968 GCA_013389865.1 Piaya cayana
TATTCTATGATTCTAAGGGCAGTGTGGTGGGGAATCTTACAGTGTGTGTCCTGAAGTCCTTTGTTAAAAAACATGCACATTACTGTTATCACAGCAACTGGACAAACATATTGCATTGGCTGGATTGTGATTACAACATCAACCTTCAAATTCTCCACCTCCAGGCACCTTAGTCATTGATAGACTAGGCATCCTTGTGTTAGAATTGTAATGCTCATGTCTCTTTCAGGACACTGATTGCCATGGTTTTGCTGTAGCTAGGAGAAGCTGCATTTATTATAGAATCATAGAATTATTGTAGAGTCATAGAAGTGGTAGCACTTGTTTTAAATACATGAGTATACTTACAGACAGAAGAGCAAGCTTATGGCTTTGTTTTAAATTACAGAGACAATCTCCATTTTAATAAGTCTGTCATTAAAGTTGCCCTAAAAATTAGTGAAAGAGAGGCGAACTCACTGAGCTGTTAAGCCTGTAATGTGTGATCCTGTGGAGTGTGGAATTTTGGGAGGAATTTCCAGTGCTAGCTGTACTGAGGGAATTGCAGTCTATTCACAGGGGCTTTCTTCTGTACTTCAGGATGCAGAAAGGGACCTTCTGTGGCCCTTCCTGTTTTTCCATTTTTTTTTTTGAGATTAGATGCTCCCATGGGATAGCGTGTCACTAAAAATCACTATACTCACAGAACACATAGAAGTCAGTTTTCAGAGAGGCTTTCCCACACAAGGGGATATTTATTCCATGCATACATGGCTACTGAGTAATTGCAGCTCTCTGTAAGTTCCCCTGCTTCACTGGTAACTGTGATAAATACATACACACAGCAGAGCTCTCTTTCCAGGCCATGCCTTGGGGCAGAGCAGACTTCACCTTGATGTGCTTCACCTTCACCAGATGCTTTTGCTTCAGACCCTATTGAAAGCCTTCAGCAGGACCCCAGCCATATTTCCATTGCAGGAATACACAAATTAGTTGTGGAGGGAAGAAATTTACTGCTCACAAATTCCTGTAGTGCCACTGTCTATTTGCAGATTCCTACTTAGCAGCTCCTAAGATAAAACTGACCATCTTTTGCAGAGGCATAATGACTTGAGGGGGAGTGTTAGGGAGCACTGCAGCTCAGAGAGACAGCCAGGAGTCACAGATCCCATCCTTGTGCCTCATTTCTTTTGAAGGACGGAGCATTAATGAGGTGCTGCCCTGAAAAAAAGAAAGGAAGCTGAAAAGAGGGGGAAAATGAGCTTTCACTCAACATGAAATTAAGATGTCAAAGACAGAATTAATCAAGATACCAATGAATGTGAGGAGAGAAATTCTGTAATCATCTATACATCAACATTAGAAGCTTGCATAATAAACAAGAGGAGTTACATTGCTCATTTAGGAACATATTTTGACCTAATTGATACTGCTGAAACCTGCTGGGAAGATCTGATTGACTGGAATATTAAAATTAATGGCTATAACCTATTTAGGAGCAATCAAATGTGGGAGAGAAAGGAGAAGGGAGGGACAATCTGTCAAGGGATGTGTTGCCTATTTGGGGACATTTGCATCAGAAATTTAGGCTCTCAAATATTAATGTGTTAACTTATTTTAAAAGCACACAAGTGGGGCGCTGAAAATGTCTGTTACTAATTCAGGCTGGAAACCAGTATTTATCTATTCTGTACTAGTGGGGAAAGCTGCATTTTCTTAAAGGACTTCAATCTAAATTATATGCGGTGTCTCATGCTGCTAGTACCAAAACATCATGTAGCTAGTACTGAAAGAAGCTTCTAAAAGTTGTAGTTGACTTGCCTAACTTGGCAATGTTTCATTCATCTCTATTACACCTCATCCTGACAGGTATAAATTATTAAAACCTGAGGTGCGGGTGTTCTTAACTTGCATGCATTTATTATATGTGAGCAAAATAAAGTACAGATAAATAATTCCATATACATGAGGTCCAGCAAGTTCTGGTCAAGAAAAAAGGCCACATTTTTTTTCTGAACCAAATCTAATTCTAAAAGGCAGAGAAACTAAGGAAAAAGGCCACATTTTTTCTAAACCAAACACAATTTTAAGATAGGTAGAGAAATCAACTAGAGGTAGGGGTGGGAGAGGAGAGAGAATTTTACACTGAATGGTGTATAGAAACAATGAGTGAGTGGTTGTAGATGACTGTTCACGAAAATGAAAATGTGCCAGGGTGTTCTCAGGAAGCAGCATTGATGCTTGTGAGGAAAGGGGGGGGGGGGGGGCGGGGGGGGGTGGGGGGGGGGGGGGGCGGGGGGGGGTGGGGGGGGTGGGGGAGGGGGTTGTGCGTGCGCATGTGTATGTGTTGCTTCTTTAACTCCGTTACAAAATTGAAATGCTAACAGTACAGCAAAAGTGCTCCATAAAGCAGTCTGGTTGTACTTGTAGTCAAGTCAGGTAGCATATATAGGATATGATGAAATGTTTTCCATGCTAGCAGTACTGTAGAATGATATTAACATGATATTAAATGTTGAAGACAAGTGTTTTGTAACCAGCAGATCTGGCTGGTTTGCACTTAAAAGGTTTAAAATGGGGCGGTACAAATATTTTGAGAAAAGATGAATGTGATGATCAAGGAGGGTACAGGCTCATTCTGGTGCACATCAGAAGCAAAGCCCTGGAATAGATGGTGGAAGAGTGAACCGAGTATAGGATTAAGCGGGGTGTCTGGAATATTTAATGCCAATCATTGTTGCATGCTTTAAATGAAATATATGTATACCCAGATGGTATTTGACTGTGGTGACAACTCTTCTGGTATTGTGTGTCTAGCTTTTGTACCTGTAACTCTGGAGTGTGTTAACATACTGGGGAAGGACATCGAATGTCATAAGAAAAGCAGAAGTGGAAATACCATGAATGAAAGCCATGAGCAGTGCCATTTGTTATTCAAACTTATTCAAACTGTAGGGGATCATCTATTGCCATGGAAAAGTGAAATTTGACACTACTAGAGGACACTTTAGAATGCCAAACACAGACGTAGGAATGTGATATCCAGAAAGAAGGAAAAAAATCAAATAAAATATGCATTTGTAAAGATTAAAGCAAATGACCTCTACTGCAACTTAGTAAGAGTGGTGATAGAAGTTCTACCATGGGAGTTTTGTAATAAAGTTTGATATGTATTAATTTTTGAAAAATGTACAGCATGATTTAAACAGAAATTAGAGAGCCTTACCTGCACTGTTCTTCATGGAAGGTCCCTTCAAGTTGTAGGGAGAGATTCCCTTCAGCCAAGGTCCAGGAAAATTAGGAAGGATTCTTGTGGATTTTTTTCCTGTTTTCATTTAAAGAGTATAACTGCAGCTGTTTATTTAGTGGTTTTTGATTTACTGTTGCTACAGCACATAAAGCTGCTATGAGGAAGAGAATCACTTTGATCTCTGTTCATCTAACAGCTTTGTGTAGTCAGCCGTACACTACTACGATGCTGCAATATGTTAAATGGTTTTCAACTCCCTATGCAGATTTCTGTGGTTCTTTTACTTCTTTTCAAACATCTAGCTCCGCTTTACCACTTTGTTAAAATAGAAATATAGGAATAACTAGTGGTAGTGAAACAGTAAGAGTTTAGTTTATTTCTATTTTACTTGGTGAAGAGTTTTGATGTCTATGTCAAACAGTAATATTGGTGCAGATGGTCTTAGGATCAGAATATTTGAGATACTCATTTTATGTTTAAGGGGATGTGGTATTTCTACCAGTTTCTTGTTAAGATTACTTTTTTCTTCTAGTTTTATACAACTAATCAGAGTAATCTGGAAAATATATCACAGCATATGTGATATGCAAGCTCAGTCTAATCCTGTCATTGGAAAGAGGAAGAGGAAAAACTGTAAGCAGTAACCTTGGATAAGAATATCTGTAATTAAAGACTGTCAAAGAAAATAGCATTCACATCCCCACTGCCTAATATTCAAAGACATTAAAAAGCACAGGGGTTGCACACTATCAGGGCTAATTAAGCTTAAATGTGACTGGGACACATGTCAGTGCTGGGTTTGTGTCTGATAAAGTGAGAATAAATACAAACCACTGAAATAAGGATAAAGGAAGAGTCAATCAACAAAGCATTAGTGTTTTCAGGCTTGCTTTCTTGTCACTGGTACAGTTCTACCAACCTGTAATTGCCTGATTTTGAAAAAGGGAGCACTATTAAGGTTAATAGCTTCAGTATATGATAACTTCATGTTGACGATATACCTGAAGGCAAATGGATTTAGATAAGCAAAATCAGAGCTTAATATGAAAGTCATGCTTTCTGTTAAAAACACCTTATTTTTTTCAGAGTATGAAGGATCTGGGACAGAAGTTCAGAGAAAACACTCAAAATGTGGAGTTTGCAAATATAGGGCTGAGTGTGATGAAGATGCAGAAAATGTTGGGTAGGTAATAATTTTTCCTTAACAATATCACAGAATCGCAGAATTGTTTAGAATATTTTTAAAAAGGTAGTATGGGATCATCTGCTTGACTGTGGTTGTTCCTGCTTCTTGAAGCTTTATTACTGTCCAATAATAATGTGTTTGATATGTGTCTATAAAGACTAAACCATCTGCAATTGCAAGATAAAGGGAGAAAACAACAAACAACTATATTGGAGGTTCTTTATCAAATATTTTTTCAAACTAAGAACCCTGGTTTATTTTATCTTGACAACAAAAAAACCTGAACCAAACAGGAATGAAAAAGAAATACTGATAATTCATCTCAGATTTTTTTCTTTATGTTCTGCTTGCTCATAAAGTATTATAGGCAGTTGTTTCTGTCAGTGTAAGGCTTGAATCCAAACATGATGTCGAACTGGGGACCTGAATCAGTCCCTTCTTCCAAACTCACTATGCAACTTGACCTCCTGCAGGGGTGCCAAGAGGAAAACTGATGAAACATACCAGTTGCTGACTGATCAAATGATAAGAGTAATTTAAAGACAATCCAGAATTCACAAGCCAATACACCAGATTTCCCTACTCAAGATGCATGATGGTTAGACTATACCCCAACTGTCTACGCTAGCTGTAGGTGGTGGTCAGAAGGGGCAGAGACGTCATGGGGGAAAGGGCTCCTTTAGACAGCCCTGTGAGCCATCAAGGTTTATTGGGATGTAAAAGAGTCCCATATAATTGATGAGGGGTTTTTATCACAGCTGTTCTCCTGGCAGTGGCTGGTAGTAGGGAAGGAGCTTAACAAGGGTCTGGGCTAATGGCAGGTAACAGGGTTGCAGCTGCAGAGACAGCCCATAAAGGTGTTTGAGAAACATGCAAACGGTACATTTTTGTGTACATGGAGGGAACAGTATCTCAGAATAACAGTGCCTAAACACTGCTAAACGGGGGTAGCATCGCTCTCCCTTCTCCTGTCTTCCAGCTGGGATCCATTTCACATTGAAATATGAATTAATTGCAGAAGTTTTTATTATGTGATATCAGCATGAAGGCACATGAGGCAGCAGCTTAGCAGTAATATTCAAGATGTGTATTCAAGATCAAATCATAGCATACAAGGGAAACCAACACGGTAATAGTATTCACGAATACTAGCGTGATACTTCACATTTCATAAAATGTCGTAGTACCAAAGCAGGCTTTCTCTTTTTGTGGAGAGACAAATGAGCTGTACCTGCTTTTTATAATACTAATAATTTTCTGCAGTATTGCCTTGGTCTCTTTCATTTATGACTGGCAAGATAGGTATAGATTTGTTTGTTATATGCACTGAGATATGTTCTTGGCTTTGGAAAATAAATCCTGAAGCATTTGGCTTCAGTAAAAGCTTATCTATTCATTCTGCAAGTGTAGAGTTGGCATTCCTGTGGGTATGTAGCATCTATTAGAGTTAGGATAAAGCTCTGGAGAGTGGAAGATTTATTCCATACATACTACTCACATAAAATAAAGCCATACTCCCTCTTCTTGATAACAAGAGGAGAACGTTCTTTTGCCTCAAAGATTTCATTAATTAGTCCTCATTAAAAAAATATGTGGAAACAAAAATTTTTATGTAGAAGATTCTCACAAGTTAGAAAATACTCCCATGAGGATTAGTCACAATCTATCAGATCATTTTTTCAATTTTGTCAGTTTTCCAAACTTAATAATTTAATTTCACTTTTTTTTGCCAAGTACCTTTTATAGTAATCTTTAATAATATTCACTGCCCGGTTAGACTTAGATTAAATAGGTCTCTGTTAACATAGATTGCCTTCATAAGGTTGATTTGGACAAGTCACACAGAAAGACGCAGACTTGCTTAAGTATAAGTTAGGAGTTGGCTTGTTTTTCCTAAAATCAAAACTATTATTTACCTGCCAGAAATAATGTGGTATTGAAATCTGTTTCTGAAACTCTTGTAGAGCACCCCTTAAGAGAATGCTTTTAACATCTTATTCTTATTCTGTTTGCTGTTGTTTCAGTGTGGTTTTTTACCTCATGAATTTCTATCATGATATTTAAAATACTGGCAGCACAAGTACCTTTCATCAGACTGGTGGTAGAAACACTGCTAGGCTCATATATTATTTGATTTAATTTTGCACAATTCTACAACCAATATCAATTCTGGCAAATCACAGAAGCACCCTATTTTCATAGATATTCTGTCTTGATTTCCCTTTTTAAGGCATGAGTATGGCCAGAACATTGTAGTTTTTTGGATAGTGGGTTAATGTCTACTGAACCACAAACTAAAAATCCATTTAATTCCATTCAGGTAGACTTCTTAGGCCTGGGGAGCCCTTGCTTGAACTTTGTGATGTCAAAACTAGTACTTAATATAAGTCATCCATGTGATTACAGAAGATATTTATGTGGATTTTGCTTCATGATAGTAACTCAATGAGCTAGCTGGTAGATAATCTCAATCCATATTCACAAGGTGCTGTATGACACTTAGAGTAAATGTGCAATTCTGCATTTTTTCATCCTCTTTTCCAAGCTGTGCATTCTGACACATTACAAACATCAGCTGCTTGTGCTCTGAGTGCCCTTGAGAAGGAAGACAGTATCTCTTCTCCTGTTTTTGAACAGAGAAACTAGGAAACTACATTACAGATAAAATGATCAGCCTATGAACAGGCAGTGAATTGGTGGGAGGGGAGACATCCACAGTGTTGAGTGGTTTGAAGTTAAATGAGCTGGCATTAATGAGCCAGCTCAGGACCCATGAACAGGTCAGCCAGGACAGCCTGGAGCAGAGAATAGGCAGATTTTCCCCTGATAACAGAAGGGTTCTACTAAAGGGAGTTTTGTTCCATACAGATGGTGGTTCATCTCTTGAGCCTGGAAAGATGTTGGAGTCCTATGCAAAAAAATTTTGGCACCTGACAGTTTCAATGAAAATTGTAGGATGATTTGTGTAACGAAGAAGCAGGAGCAAGACCATAGGAGCAACCATTTATTTCCTGATGTTTAGGGTTGGATTTACTGATGTTGAAACAAGTAATTTCTTCTTGGAGGTGCAAATTGATGGTGTGAGTGGCAGTGGGCACAAGTTGGAGCATGGGAAATTCTAATTTGAGAGAATGGAAAATGTTTTCATCATGTGAGGGTGGTCAGACACTAGGACAATGTATCTGGTGAGGCTGTGGAGTTTCCATCCATGAGGATGGTCTGTACTTATAAAAACAGAGCACTGGGCCAGGTTTGAGCAGTGGGTTGGACTAGATGACTTCTATACGTCCCTTCAAGCCTAAATTTTTCTGTGTAGTTTCCAAATCTTGGTGCTTTTTAAAAGCAAACTTAAGCAAGTTCAGTTGGACACAGCTGTGATGCACTCCATGTTAAAAGTTAGCGATTTTAAATTTTTATTGCTCTTCAGTTTAAGTTTCCCCATTGAAAAAGTTACAAATTTTTAGTTTTCATGATTGACATCAAAGCATTATGGCTGTCTCTGATCAAAGTTGCTATGTATGCTTTTATTACAGAAGATCACGAATAGTCTGAAGACTTAAGGGTTTGCACTGAGTCTTAGATTTGTATCTTCATTTGTTTGATTTCTCAGAAACATTATCTATCTAAACCAGAAGTGTTTACAATGCATAGTAAGTTGAATGCAAAAATATAAACAATTTTATAATTTCCATTGCCTCTTCCAGATTTTTTGATGTTGATTTTAAGTGGACTGATTGGGACAAAGAAATAAAGTCTGAGAAGGTGGCTGTTGTAAGCAGCATGCCATACTTAGAAAATTAGCATTCAATATAGGGAAATCAGTATGTTATTCCATTATAAACATGCAAAAATTGAGTTGAGGAAACATCACAGAAATCATGGAATGAATCATAGAATATAGGATGGTTTGGATTGGAAGGGGCCTTAAAGATCTTCTAGCTCCAAACCCACTGCCATGAGCAGGGGCATCTTCCAGCAGACCAGGCTGCCCAAGGTCCCATCCAACCTGGCCTTGAACACCTCCAGGGATGGGGCAGCCACAGCTTCCCTGGGCAACCTGTGCCAGTGCCTTACCACCCTCAGTGTGAAGAATCTCTTCCTAATGTCTAGTCTAAATCTTCCCCTATCCAATTTAAAGCCATTCCCTACCGTCCTATCACTACATGCCCTTGTAAAAAGTCCCACCCCAGCATTCTTGTAGCCCCCTTGAGGTACTGGAAGGCTGCTGTAAGATGCCACTTGAGTGATCATCTTGTTCTCTATCTTAACAACCTTCCTTTCCTTCGGTCCCTAGATGCATGGAGTAAAGTTCATTAATTTTAGTTTAAAATGTCTTCTTTGTTTAGGTTTTTTTTCTCTTTGATAAGGAAATAATTAACTGATAAATAACCTCACTGCAAAAGCTCGAATGTGTCATGTTCTCAGTTTTACTATATTTTGGTTTTTGACAGACGAAATATGGAAATGAGCACATCCAGTCTTTTTTTAATAGGTGTACTATGCTGTCAAAGATCTGTTTTGACTCACAATGTAGATTTTTCAAGGAAGATTGACATCTGATCCCAAAGTAGACCTTTTGAGATTAACACTTTACAGCATTTACTTTGGAAAGAAAATATGTCTCAGCAACATTTAGATTCAACTGGCCTGTAATTTACATAGTGTCTGTCTTCACAATAGCCAAACCAGAAATTCCAAAGTGTAGGTGTTAACACTTAAAAATACTAATATGGACATCTTAAGGCCCCAGTCTTCCTTTTCTACCTAACTTGTCTTCCAGGGAAAGATTTGTTCTGTTTGCAGTACAGCATACTTTTTTCACTCATTTACTGATATCATATTTAGGTTTTCATAAGGAAGGATATCTTAATCCCATGTAAATGCAATCTACAGCTTTTTTCTGGTCCAGCAGGAAAAGATCCTAAGTATCTGTGTGTGAAACAAAACACACAAACATGAACAACAGAGGAAATGATTGTGTCATGGGATTACTGGAACGTGTAAAACTGAGTTACAAGAAATCCTAATATGAAAGGAGTAGTATAATGGTCTTTTCACTATACTGACTCTTAAGAAGTTGAATAGATCCTAGGTGGATAATAATCCAGGTGTGATTTTTAAATATATATTTTTAACGATCTTTGTGGCAGTGTGTGCCAAATCTTTGAAGATTTTTGTGATTTAAAGGGGGAGGGAGTGTTAGGTCTCTTGTGAGAACAAGCATCAGTTCAGCATGTGTGCTGCTAGAAGCTTATTGCAGTTAGGAACTAAATCTCTAGAGTGGTCAGAGAAAGCCATGCCATGAAATTTAAAAAAAGGAATGAAGAGATGCCTGGAAAGCAGCTGAAGCTTATGGTGTTTAAATCTTAGTTCAGTTTTTATCTGAAAGAATTGCACACAAGGGGAGAAACGTCAAATGAAAGGTAGTCCTTAACTGCAATTGCAACACTCTTGTGATTTCAGTTCACCTAAATTTATTCCATCAAGCATGCACTTACCCATCTGTGTACGTTTCACACACTTTGTTTTATTCCAGTGTTTCCATTTTACATTTGTAAGCAGATGTGCCAATAAAAGGGTGAGTAGCTGAAGAAACTTACTGTTGCTTTCAGCTGCTGGGAAGGGGCAGCAGGCAGCACTCTCTGTAATGCCAGGCCAGAAAAATACAGTCAGGAACAAATCCCAGGTGGACACAAATGAAGCAGCATGATCTGTTGGATGGAAATGCTTGCCTTGCTCCATAGTTAAGCCCTCTCCACAAACCTGTAATCCTTTTCTTTTCCTTGTTTTTCTCCTTTCTTTGAATCTACTGTGGTTCTTAAGCATACAGAACTTCCAACAAACCAGGAACACCTTGAAGCCTGAAAACAAGAAGGAGCATTGAAATGTGTTCTCATCTCTGGGGATCTAATTAATTTACTGATAGCAGCAAGTGCTCTTACAGCCTGAGCTCGTTTCAAACGTGTCACATCAATTTACTAAATACGTTTTCTTTGTTGCACTTAGTAGCCCCTAATAAACGAGCTGTACATTCTCATTTCTTATTTATTAAAAACACATAAAATTTTTGTTTGGTTTAATTATAACACTTCATACTTTCCTGAAATTCAAATGGTTTTCTGTTTAACTAATGGTGTTAATGAACATGGAACTTCTAAAAGCGCGTTGTCACCAGCAATCTGGTGCTTTTTTTTTCTTAGGATATCAGCTCTCTGATGACAGGTGATAAAATTAAGATACATCAGAAAAGCACCTAAACACATCCTACTGATGTTCCATGGTTAAGAGAGAGAAAAGATCTGTTGACAACACTGAGCAGCAACCCTCTCCAGAAAGACATCTACTTGGATAATTAGCTACCTGTTTCTATCCTTTTAGCTAAAACCAATAGGAAGGTTATAATAAGTAAAAAACTCTTAGAGTGCTCTGACTCCTTTTATCCCTTTTTGCTGTAACAAACTGTTACAGCAAAAACTTGAAGCGCTCATTCACTTCCTTATGATATAAAGCGTCGAGCACTTTCAAGTTGTCCTTAGTACATGATTGTGTTAAGTGACTTTTTCTAAAGTGACTAACTTTTTTCTTCTGAAGGTTGTGCTGATCAGCCATACATCAGGCTGAAGGAGCCACTTGGTAGTAGATTTTCCAGGGACACCAGGCAGGATCGTGTTGTCAAACACACGCAAAAGCCAGCAGCAGAACAGCAGTGGTGTTCAAGCTGTGGAGTCCTCATTCAGCTCCAAGCAATGGTGGTGAAACATGAAGTATTATTAGTAGCAGGGCTATGATTTTGCTGTAGTTTTGTCTTGTACTGGGATATGATCATTGAGTTACCCAATGTGGCATAGCCTTGGCAAGCCTGAATGAAGGCCAGCACTTTGAAAAAGCAACTCGGGGAACAGAGAGGCCTTTAATTGTAGCGGGTTTTAATGTTATTTTTTTCTGCAGGCTTTGCTGTCCTTATGCTAACTTGTCAGCTCAAGATCAGCTTCACACAGTACTTTATGCTTGCATCGCTGCGGAACTTCACATAGTTGTTCCTGGAAGTTACTCCAAAAAGCAGAAATAAATAATTGAAAGCTAGGAGAAAGATACTAGGATGTCTAAAAGCACTCTGATGTTTTTGTTTTGCATGTTTTCAAAATAGATATTTTCTCTCCGAAAATTTGCATTACTTTCACAAGATCCTTTCTAATTCCCTTGTGGTGTCACTCCAGAGGAATAAACATACCTGTCAGAGTAGCATTTGCCTGAGGAACAGGGCTCAGGCTTCTGTGCTGTCTATCCATGAGTGGCACCAGGATTGCCACTGACTGCTCTGCAAGCTGGCTGCTCACCTCAGCTGTGATTGTCCCGTATCCCCTTCCTGGTCTGCTTGCAGCACGGAAGCAGCTCAGACCTAGCTTTGAAGTTCAGTTTCTCCAGACTTGAAAGTTAAATACAAGATAGTGTTCTGCAGTCATTTATGTGTGACATCATCATATGCTGTAGACTCTGGAGTGCATCAGCCGTCCAAACTCAGACCAGCCTTTAGCATTTGTGAAAATATACTGAGGGCTCAAAGTAGCAGTGTTTAAGAGGTGCTAGATAGCTAATATCTCACATAAGAAATCAAGTTTCTCAATCTAAGTGGTCTCCTATTATTACAAGTACTGTTTTGTGATAGGTACTATTCTATGCTTTTTTCCTTTTTTATATATTTTTTGGTACATTGTAATTTTACTGTGCACCTACCTGATCACACCTGAAAGCTCATGCTTAAAGCATACCTCGTTTTTATTTCTACTGCTGACTAGGTATGAAAATGCATCTTATTTCTGTAAGGAATGGAATGACAACATTACCTAAAAGTCAGATTTAAAAATATTCTAAGCTAGAATCAAAGCTGCCATGTTGTCTACACAAGAGTGGGATAATGTTTAAATACATCTTTAAAGTGAGTAGAAGTAAGGTGAAAAGTTCTGTTCAAAGTACCTTTTGTATATGGGTTAAAATCCTAACCTAAGCCTTGCTGATATAGGCTTTCTGATGCTTTGTGCTTTATAAAAACGTCTCCTGTTGCATATTATTTCCCTACTCTCCAATTGTATGTCTTCACATGGAACTGTATATTTTTTTTAATTTCTATTGAAGTTGTGTAGTCATGGGTAAGAAGGTAAGATGCTAAGATCTGAAAGAAGCTATGTTGGGAAGCGTGCCATGTCCTAATTCTCCAGTTTGTCACAGGCTTCCAGAGAACAAAATGCTGAAATACATTTACAAACGTTGCTTCCCTTTGCCTCTGAAGCCAGGTTTTCAGGCTAGCCGCTGTAGCAGGCTGGTGGCCATTATGGCTGCTGCTCATCAGTCATTCAGGCCAAGTCGTGCTGGAATGTGTCTGTAATTGCACGGCCAAGCTGGAGAAGGTGGATGCAGCACTGGTGGGAGCTAAAGCAGAAGTGAAAATAAGTGCTTAAAAGGTGGGATAGTGGGAATTTTACCATTAGGTTCTGCTCTCTCCCCTCCTGGATGCCCTCCTTGTGCTCCTACTGCTTTTTCCCACTCCTCCTTCATGATTTCAGGTTATTCCTGCCCTCCCTTCCTGAGCAGCTCTTCATGTTGTCCTCTGCTCTCTTCACGCTGTCTTCTCAGCATAAGTGGGTCTTGTCAGGGAACAAATGATACTTCAGTTCTGTGTCCCCTTTCAGTCAACTGTGAAGAAAAACAAAGCCCGCAGCCTGTGATACCTCACATGGATTTCCTGATTTCCCTGCCTGCAAAACACAGCTCTTTTAAAATTTCTGCCCTTTGGGGCCTCACTTTTTGCTCACGAACACTGTCTGCTGCATCTTCTCTCATACTTGTAAGGGCTGTGGGATGGTTCAGCCCTGTGGGTAGTCTTGGGCTTTGACTTCTGCCTGGCTTTTGAAGCCAAACTGCCCGGTGGGGGATTTGTTCCCCTCAGGTGCCTGGATTGTCTGTTATCTTTTCCCACTGTCTGCCCTCTGTAGCTCTCCGACTTCAAGGTGTAACATATTTTCCGTATATTTTAGCAGGTTCATTTTGGGTATCTTCCAGCACGTTCCTGAGCTGCTTTGTTGTTTCAGTCTGTTGTGGTGGTCCTGTCCTCTTGCAGGGACTCAGCTGTCAGATTTGATGTGTTTGATGTGCAGCATTAGAGCAGCAACTTGCTCTCCCATAGTTTTACCTTCCATCACAAACACTGAGAAGTTAAAAACAACTTTTGTTTCATGTTCTCTACTGAGAGCAGCACTCCTCCATTTCACTGCTCCCGTCTCACAACCTGGTACTTCCAGAAGGCCTGTCTGTATTTTGGTTATAATGCCAGCCAGCTATAAGTGAAGACAAATTCTCTGCACCCCACGTGGACTCTCTGCTGGGTCCAGGTTTCTAATGCATGCTCCTGGCTCCCTCTTTGCCTCCCTCCTGACTCTGCAGAGGCCCTGCTTCTTTCAGAGCATCGTGCCCCTGCCATATTTTCACCTTAACTCATTGTCTTTCAGCCCTCTGAACAGCTCCAGGCTTTTATGTTGGGGAGATCTCATTGCTCTCT